>CANNZV010004546.1:22461-61836 GCA_947561585.1 Caprella mutica
GTTGGCTACTGCGACACACTCGGTTATTTCTGCTCTGCAGAGAGGACAACTGTATCTGAATTGAAAATAAAAGTTAGCTCTAGTTATTTGCTGAATGGACGTAAATAAGTTACATTTAGAAACAATGACAGAAAAGCACCATATTTAATTATGAATTGAAAAAAGATCAATGCTCCTAATCCTAGAAACCAGATAGAAAGTTTTGGTGGCACTGACTAAAGCCCGTATTACACTGTGGCGCTCGCTATGGGGGGTCGCCACAGTTTTGTTATTTTTCTCTCTAACTCCGCCCCTTTTCTCTCTAATAGCGAAAAATGTCTTGGCGAGCGCGACGAAATTGTGATCGCTCACTGCGCGATAGGACCAACACCGCCACCGTTTTAGAGGTGATGAAATTGTCACTGAAGCCTGCTAAAGAGATTTGAAGTAGTGGAAAAAGTATTTTGTTTCTTTTTAAAAGTTATTTAAGACTTTGTACGGCTACTGCGCGATACAAAAAAAGAATGAACGCATCTGTGTAGTGTCCAGTGTTGCCATACAATCAATGGAATTAAACTTTCTAATATATACGCATGGAATTGCTTCACACAACTATCAAAAAGATAATTAACTAAATATATATTCGTGATAACATCGAATTTTATTGGTACGATTCATTTCATAGTAAATTTTTCAATTTTCCCTAAGTTTCAATGCACGATCACCGCCATATCGACTCGTCTAGTGTAATAGCAATTTTGAGAATGGTGAGCGCCATATCTGTAGAGAGAGACAACACCGCTTTGGCGAGCGCCACAGTGTAATATGGGCTTAAAGCCCGTATTACACTGTGGCGTACAAATCACGTAGTAGCCGTACAAAGTCTTAAATAACTTTTAAAAAGAAACAAAATACTTTTTCCACTACTTCAAATCTCTTTAGCAGGCTTCAGTGACAATTTCATCACCTCTAAAACGGTGGCGGTGTTGGTTTTATCGCGCAGTGAGCGATCACAATTTCGTGGAGCTCGCCATGACATTTTTCGCTATTAGAGAGAAAAGGGGCGGAGTTAGAGAGAAAAATAACAAAACTGTGGCGACCGCCATAGCGACGCCACAGTGTAATACGGGCTTCAGATGTGATAAGATATATTATTTTCCTATGGCTTCGCCAAGAATTTTATAACTGTAGAAATGTAATTTTTTTAAATATTTACATTATGTGTAATTATGACTTACTTAGCTGTGCTGGCTGCTGTCAGGTCCAAACCAATTTTTGATTCAAGGTGTGCAGAACATGTGGGTGCACTCCAGCAGAATCACAAAATCTCCTACATCTTTTTTATCGCAAATACTGCAATTGGAAGAGGTGTCCGGAGTAGTTTCTTTGTACCTTTTCAATTTTTTAATCCAAGTTTGCCTCGTAAAACATGAAATGACATTTGCATATAATGGTCCCAATTCAAATTTTTCCCCTAAGAGAAATTCAGCATCTTCGGTAGACTCTCTTACTGTAAAAACCCTATCGATCGCACGCCGATTTCTACTTGCAATACATATTCGATATCCGTAGGAACTCCTTCTGCTATTCCTTCTGATATTCCTTCTTCTATTCCCTCTGTTATTACTTCTATCATTGCTTCTGTTATTGCTTCTGTTATTGTTTATGTTCCATATTAACAAAAAAGGATAATCGGGGGATTCCATCACTTCATATTGTGACGGCATCGTGAAACTCTTGAGTCTTGTAGAATGTGCTGTAGTTTTTCAAACTGAAAAGTAGAATTTTTTTTATCTGATATTCGGTGTGTTAATTTGAACAAATGGCTATCAAGAACAATAGATACCTACTGATAATAATTATTAATAATTATGGTAATTAAGGTTGACAAGTTCATTCCAGGAGAAACTATTGAAAACTTGTATTCTACTCAAAACCTGAAATCATCATAATAATTTAAGTTACGTAAAATAAGTTAAATAACTATATACCTCGTTTAAAGTATGTATACAATAACAGTATATTACTATATAACATCTGACAACAAATTAAAACACAGGTCAATCAATTTATATTATAATCATGAAGATAGGATAATTGATTTAATTTATTGATAATTATAAATTTAATTGATAATCATGAAGCCCAAATAAAGAATATTTCATTCACCAAATAAAAGCCCCGCTTTTATTACTAAATCACGACTCAGTCTAATTGCCAAATGGTAATAAGACAGGGGTAAGTCACTAGAACTTTAAAATCATTACTCCTTAATGAGCCTTTCATTTTCTATGAATTATAATGAAAGAAAGTTGTATTTAAAGTTAAAGCCTATTAGACAGTGATCCAGTGTTTGTTGCCAGAATTAGTTGATGCTCTGTGATTAAAGTTCAAAGTACAGTGAATTCATTAATAAAACCATAGCTTAACTCTCACTCAGTATAGGTGAGTAATTAATAGATACTTTTATTTATATACATGCATACCCCGCTTTAGTTACCAAATCACAACTCAGTTTAATTACCAAACGGTAACTAAAGCGAGTTAAAAAAACAAGAAATTTATAATTGTCACTCCTTGATTATATATCTCATTTTCTATGAGTTATAATGAAAGAAAATTGGTTTTAGAATTAGAGTCACAGTTTATAGTCCCTATTCTATAAACTGTGGCTAGAGTAGAAGCCTACTAACAAACAGTGTTTGTAACTGTGATGAAAGTATAAAGTAGTGAATTTATTGAAGGTTTTAAAATAAATCCATAGCTTAATTCTCACTCGGTATAGGTGAGTAATTAATTGATACTTAGAATTCTATAATTATTGTGTTACATTGAACAAGCAGCAATTTTATGCTCTATGAAATATTTTTGGAAGATGGGTACTAAGTTTTCAGTTATTTGTACGTTCTACCTTTTCGGACACGTCCGAAAAGTAAATATAATAATTATAATTACTATTCAACTTCTATTCAAATTAGTATCATGAATACTAATTGAAATAAAAATTAAATAATGATTAATATATAGGGATTTTTATGTGTTCGAAAATATGGAACCGTGCGATAACACGGAACTTACCCTAAAATGGGATATATTGAATTTCTGAACCAATTGCTTCTAATAACCTCATCTGGATTATAATTTTGATGTTTTTTTAGTTACCGTGAAATAATCACAAAAAATTGTCTCCGTTTTCAATGTCTACGAACGGTTCTTATTTCGAAACATGACTCGAAATAAGTACCACTTTTGTTAAAGTGAGTTGTACTTAAAGCGAGGCCTGCCTGTAAATTAAGGCATTAAGTTCCAAGTCATTGGTTGGTTCTACATTTTCGGACACATTAGAAAAGAAAATATAATAATTATTATTTAGCTTCTATTCAAATTTGTAGCATGAATACCAATTGTAATAACTTGTTTTAGAACCTGAAATATTCACACAAAGTGTTCGATAATAATTCAGCTAATGGGATTCAATAAAGACTCAGACTGGATTTATATTTTTCTGTGTTTCCGACAATACTTGAAACTGTAGGCATATAAAGGCCACATCTTCAAGTTACATCAAAACCCTGACGCCGTCTCCTCTGGAGTTACCCTATTTTCCATCCTATGAACTGTGGTGTTAGAGATTATGCATAATACATAGACAGCACACTATGTACGAAGATATTATATTACAATAATATACACTACTCTCGCCAATTTCTTGTTTCAAAAGCGGTAACTAGAATCGAAATATATGGAAATATAAGGCAGTAAGGACAATCGAGGTATGTTGTGTGCGTGACGTCATAACAGCAACACTCTAAAATCATATTTAAAACAATTGATGATGGTAAATTTGTAAGAAAGAAACAGTTCTTTTTTCCTGATTATATTTTGGAAGCGATAAGATCGAAGGTCAAGGTCACGAAAAGACCAAAATGAACAAAAAATATATGCACTCTACGAGTGTCCGTTGTAGCTCTAAATATTGTTCTAATATTTTCAATATTTATAGGGTCTTCTTCTATTTTCTTATGTTAGATTGTTTTGATATTTTCTAGAATCTAGATTGTATTAATATGAACTCTTTATTTATGTAATAGGTTGTCTCTCTTATCTTATATCATTTCACCTTATCTCTTTTTTCTGTAGATGTTTGGTACATGTACCGTTCAGGGACATAAGGGTATAAACTGCTTCAAATCTATTACTAGGTATTGGTCATTAGTTGCTATTTATATTGATTGTCTAATGTATTGGCATTTTATCAGAATATTTTTAAACTTGTAATTGCTTTATAACTTTGATTAATTAAATAAATAATTGGAGTCTTGAAGTGTTTGATAAGAAGTTAGTTGCCAAATTCACAATAGTGATCAGAGGAGGTCTAAGACGTCATTCACTTTCAATCAAACTGTCGTCAAGTAAAGTCGTTAATTATTATTTGTGTTCTTCATTATAAAGTGTGTCAAACTGTAGAACCATTCCAATTGAAAAATTTCACTTTCCCCTTGTTCAATTTAGGTATTTTTCTAGCAATGTCAGTTTAGTTTTAGATATTCATTCTTATATTACGATCAATTTTTGGTGACTAAATCGGGAAAGTGCTGTCAGATTAGCCAATTTATTAGAAATTACGTTTGTCTGGTGGATTTTGAAAGATTTTTTGTAAAAATCGGTGAGTTTCAGTGCAGCAAATACAGACTAGTACCTAACTTAGTATACTAAAAGTTAATGGTTAGCAATTATAGTAAGTATAACTATAGTGGGACATCACATTCCTAATTAATGCTCTAGAGTCTAGATAATTTATTTCTATTCCCTCTTAGCCTCTTCGTAATAAATGTCACACTTCTAATTTTATTTATAAAGATATTCACATTGTTATTATAAGACTGTTCTGCACACAAATTGAGATATATAAAATTTTGTTTTAAAATCTTGAATGATTGGGAGTCTAATAATTTTTACTTCTTCATTTAATTAAGTCAATTCCTCTTTATTTGATTCTTTCCATTTTATCTTTTCCATTTACGGTAGCTAATTAATTGGTATCTCATCAAAGTAGCCAAACTCCATTCTAGCATGGTTTTCGTCTAGAAAATAAGTATTAATTCTCATGATTGCAAGGGAAACCTGAATTTACGTAGGTGAAATGAAACAACACATTCTAATTACCAAAATCCGCTATTGATAAGATTCATGCATGACATTACACAGAAAGATTACTCAAAGTATTTATGAAGTACATCATACAACTGAACATTCGCTGAGACATATTACTAATGCACATAATAATAAAGGAGAGGCTAGAACCCATGATACTTATACATATTGAGGAAATGGTCAGAGGCTTCGGTCATGTCACAGGGCAGGACATCTCTTCAAGAATAAGTTAATCACATCACCAATAGCTATTAGGACACTACTGTCAAGGAATGAGGGAGGCTTTCTCGCTGATCTCTAGTCGCGAACTCACTTCTTCTCTAACTTCTATTCCCCTCAGTCCTTCTAAATCTCCACCTCCTTTCTAAAACTAACCAACCCTTTTTTCAATTCTCCAATTTCATTGGACTTCGTTAAAACCAGAGTGTGCTCTTTTCCCAATCTATCTAATCCTAATTCAGCCTAACTATAAACGGTGTTTCGTATCTCCGCCCAGAAACCGTTATGAAGTTCTTTGCTAAACTATTTCATAATCTATCAACCTAAACATTAACAGTTTCCCAAGTTATTTTAGCTGTCACCCTATGTAATAAATCTGGCTGCCTTTATCTAAGGAACTATTCCGTACCTAAACAGTATTCGTGAAATATGTAAGATTCCCTTGTTTCGTCACCCAAGCTAACATATAAATCCTTTTCATAAACCAAATAACCAAAATGTTACAAAAGTCCTATGTAAATTGTTCCTTATATTCCTGAATATATTTTTCCTCACTCCTAAACATATAAATGTACAAGTATATATAGGGGTCGCATATAGAATCTATACAATCTCATAATTCTATAGTTAGTATTTAAATTTCAAAGTGTTATGAATTAATCAATTTCTGTAAGTTTATGCCTTTAAATTTTCAGAAGAAACAACTTAAATCATAATAAATTTATTTGAAAAATTGATCCTTTTCTATTATCATAGTGTGAATTTATATAAAAAAAATATGAGTAGTTCAGATATCACATTTGAGAAGCTATTCTCAGGTGTGATGGAAGAAAGTAAATTCACGGATTCACTCCAGAGCGATTTCAGGGGAGATTTATCATTTGAAGATTTAATTAATTCTGCAGTTTCAAGAGTCCAAAGATGGTCAAAATTAGAACATTATGTAAAATCGATTGAAAAGACAGTTAGACGCAAAGATGATGGTATTGCTAAAGCATTACGTGAAGAGGGAAATAGTTATTACATGAAATCAGATCACAAAATGGCCTTGGTAAAGTATAATGAATCCATTAAATTTTCTCCTCATCCTTCAATGGAAAATCTTTCTGATAGAAAGCAAAGTATTTCCTACCAAAATCTTTCTTTCTCATATGGCAATAGATCTGCATTATTCTTTGCAATGGGGCTATACGATGAGGCATGCACTGACATCAGGAGAGCAGTGAGTCTTGGCAATTGTCAACAAAAGCTTTATGTCCGCTATTGCAAATCATTTATATACATCCATTCGAAGAAAAAACCTCCGTCACTAATCACAAGCTCTGTGTTTGATTCTGCTTTTAAGAAGACTGAAGCTGTTCTTGATTTTACTTTGGATGATGAGCAAAAGAAACAGATTAGTGCGCATAAATTTGATGTGAAGAAAGCTGATATCAACAAGATTGGAATTCCTAAATACAGTGAGGTTCAAAAGCCTGTTCTGGATGGAGAACATCCCCACATACTTGGTCTCAGCAATAAGGTTGAGTTTGCTGCTAGAGTTAAGAGAGGTAGATACCTGATTGCTGGAGAGGATATTTATCCAGGTGAGTTGAAGCTTAGTAAGTAAATATTTTATGCTGAAATTTATATTTATATTTTTTTGATTGAACAATTTTTGTCAGATACTTGAAGTATCAGTTATTAAATTGTCTGAAATTGCAGAATAAATATTGAGATTATATATTCTTTAACAGGAACTCTATTGGCTATTGATCAAGGATTCATTACACCAACTTTGCTACCAAAATATCTTGGAATATACTGCTCTTCTTGTAGGAAGCCTTGTACACTCATCTTTGTTCCTTGTCATCAGTGTACATCTGTAAGTTATTCTGTCTTATCTATTCATATATTTTGCTGTTTTAATAAGGGATCTAATATTATATTTCTTCAAGCAGGCTGTTTTTTGCAATGAACTATGCAGAGATGAGGCTTTTAAATCCTACCATCGTCATGAATGTTCAGTGCTACCTCTATTTGACACACTAGAACTGGAGATCAATTCATACTTGACACTAAGGATCATTGCCAGTTTGGGATATTCTAAACTCCATGATTATGTTAAAATATTTGAAAAAGAAGAGGAAGCAAAAAAACCTTCAATGGCCAAACGTGGATTCTCTTCTGAGGGCGTCTATGATTCAAAAAGTTATAGGACGGTGTACTATCTAAGCAACCACAAAGAGTTAAGGGATTCAAAAGATTTGTTAGAGAAAAGTGTCATGTCTGTGGTGATGACATTCATCTTGAAAAAGGGCACAACTTTCTTTGGTGAGGAAAATTGGTCCTCGCAACAAAGTGTCAACAATGTACATTTCAATGAACGCGAGATGTTGATTGCCAAATTGATTCTGAGGCATCTGATGAGTATGCCAGTAAATGCGACCTCAAATACTTCATCTGAGGTATCTTCAGGGTCATGGAACATTAAAACCATTGGTGGAAATATCCAATGTCTCATTTCTCTTTTTGGACACTCCTGCAATCCCAATGCGATCAACGTAGACTCTTATACCCTACGACCGCTTTCAATCATACCAAAAGGTACTGAAATATGCATTTGCTACACATTTAACTATGCCTTGGCGAGTAAACAACAGAGACAAGCCAACTTGATAAGGCCATACTATTTCAAATGTGATTGCATTGCTTGTGTGGAAGACTGGCAAGTTAGTGATGAAATTAACATAGACGAGGAAGCATCTAATCTTCGTGTCAAGTGTATGTTTGGCTGCAAGAATGGAATCTTGAACATTCGTACACCAAGGTGTACAAAGTGTTCTAAAGGCTTGAAGAGAGATAAATCTCTCTATTCAGAGACTTACCTGAAACACATCAACAAGATCATTTATGACTCTAGTTCAGAAAATTCTAATTCAATTAAAAGGGACATGGCTCTTACCACAGTAGACTTCTTCACTGAACTTGCAACACTGACGAAATCTGTTCTTTTGTTTGATTGGACCGGAATGCTTCCAAATTCATTGAAGCTAATCAGAGAGGTTACTTATAATGCCTGTAAAGGGATCTATCTGTTTGATGCATACGGTGATTGTCAGAATAACTACATCTTGAGTTCAATGCGAGAATCCTTACAAAGATTTCACTGTTTTTCATCTAATCATGTAACTTTCCAGTAAACCGAAATGTATTAACGAGTTGAAAATTTTTATATTACCTGCTGCTATTGCAAAATAATATTTGATATGAAGTTGATATGATGTGTTAGTTAACAAATAGAAGTATACTTACTGAAAATTGGGTGGATTCAGATATGATTACGATTTGCGAGTTGCCCCCAAACAATTCAAATTCCAGAAGAATAAGATTTTTCGTTATTTTACTACCTTTTCTCAAGTAAATCATAAACTGTGATTTATAGTCATTTAGAAGAGGAAGATAGCTATAGGAGAATATATTTTGGTGTCTGCGCCGAAAAATGCCCCCACCCCTCCAAATCGTTTTAAATTAGTGCTGTAAAACATAATGGAAGAATTTGAGAGTCCCCCCAATAAAATTCGACCAAGCGAATAAAATGGAGTATTATCGAAATGCTAAAATCAAAGTAAATTCGAATTTTTTGCTATACCAAAATATTGTGAAATGCTTTCATAATATGAAATCAATACAATTCGAAGAGTCATCCTGAGAGTTGCATTACTCCTCTCTTAGGGTACGTTCACACTACAAGCGGAGCAGAGCGGCGCGCTCGAAAAAATAATGTATATTTGACGCTAGCAGCACCGCTAGCGTCAAATATACATTAATTTTTCGAGCGCGTCGCTCCGCTCCGCTTGCAGTGTGAACGTGGCCTTATCATAATAACAGATAATTGTAATAGTAACATATTTTACACAAAAATGGGCTCGGGCAACTTAAAAATATCACGTAATAAAATCATGTTCTTTCATAAAGTAATTTTACCTATTCCATAAAAAAAAAAATTCCAGAGTTATATAATATTTTACAAAATTTCAAATATTCATGGGTCCAAATGTCCAGAAATGGCCTGGAAATTGGCATGCTGTGTTCTTTTATAACGTATCGTTTTATTATAACTATTCCATATGAAGATTCTTCAGTTTGCTCGAAACCCTATTGTTTGGCCTTTATTAGAACCGGTGTGTAATATGTGTCCGCTTAATTACATTAGCTATAAGTACAATTCTTTTACCTTTTGAATGTTAAAATATACGCTTGGTTTGCCTATACATTACAATAAATAGTTTTTTTTTTCAACGCTCAAAATAATACAGGGCATAAATAAATTGACACTAGGCAGTAGGCAGCTATAATTGAATATACTGATTTTTTTTCAATCTTAGTCATATCCATTAATATTATATACTTACTATCTATATTTTTGTAGATAATTTTCTTCAGAAGTTATATTAGAAATGTAGGGTCCTATGATTTACCGATTATCCATTACAGTTAACTATCAAATATTTTGTAGTTTATGTATGAATTTAAGATCATTTGTCATTCTTAAAGAGTTTCTTATATATATTTTATTAGAATGGATTTTGTCACTGATTCTTTTATTAACACTCTGGTACACAGGGGCTCTATCCTGAAGCTGTCTGAGGTGAATGAAAGAGAAGGGGGGTGGCGTCCCTTGGGCCCCGAACTGTTGTTATTTGGATAATGGATTGTTTTTTCTCATTTTTACCATGTTTATCATTTTTTTAACGCTACTTGCAGTTTTAGAGGATAGCACTAGGGTTATGCTCTTCAACTACGAGGTCTTAGATTTTTGTGTTTGGTAGGTAGACTCGTAGGCTTCACCTCTTCATTTTCTTCTTAGATCTCGCTTCGGTGAAATTCACAGTTATAAACATTCATAAAATAACCTAATTTTCTTCTGGTTGTTCGTTGTATTTCAGACGAATAAATTCTCGCGAGTATATAATTAATTACTAAATAATTTTTTTTTACAAAAAGTTCCAATATTTCACAAAAGTTAATATTTTTAGCCCATTAATTTTGTCTTAAACTCTAAAGACACCAGCCTAAATTTAGATCATTAAACATAATGAAACAATCATTAGTATTAATTAAAAATGGTTTAATTCAAATGGTTTAATTCAATGAATAAAAAAAGGAAAAATAAAAATTGATAACCTAATTTTGATCAAAATTATACTATTGTTATATAAATTTAATGTAACACAATGCGAAATAATCATTATGAATGAATATGTATGTATTTTTACGTAAAATGAAAATGAAAACCTGGAAATATGAAATTATTACTATTTTTTTTATTAAAACTGTAGAAATAATTCAAAATTCGCTCATAAGTAAAAAGAAGATTTAAAAGCTTCAAAAAGCAGACAAAGTTCATAAAGTACTTTTAATTTGTTTACACAAAATTTTGGAATAAAATAAGTTTCAAATAATTGAAAATTTTGAATCCTTAGTTGCGTACTTCATAGTTTCTTTGACGGGAGAATTTGCATCGTAGTATATTGGAGTTTCTATTTCATAACCTATCAACTAAATCAATAAAATTTAATATAATTCGAGATATTTTTGTCATATACTTTACTATTTTTTGGTTACTTCATACCACAGATATCAGAAATTACAACATAAGAGGAAATGTAAAATGAAACCGACAAGTAGTTTTACCAAAATCAAATTATATTTTTATATATAAATTTAAGATAAATTATAATTATTATAATTAGATGTAACTGATAAAATTTCATATTTAAGAAAAGCATTTTATCCTATTTATACAAAATATTTTTTATGTCTCGTAAAGATTACCGTTAGTGAAGGATTGAAATTTAGTCAGGTGATTCTTTAATAATAAGGAATATTTATGTTAATAGTATTCTATCACTTGTTCATTCTATAAGGCTAAAGCTATGCGCCTAATTGTCACATTGTTCATATAAATAAAACATGTCAAACTGTGTAAAATGGCATAACATATTTGTAAATCAACAGGATAAACTTGATTTGAAAAGTTCTATAATTACCATAATCTGGAAAGTTTAAGAATATTATCACAAAACAGAAATTACCCTATCTACATAATCTAATACATAAACATTTAAAATATCTATCGGTAAAAAATACACGTGACTGGACCATTTCCACCCGCGGACAATTGCCACCCGCGGACAATTTCCACCCCTGAACAATTGTTACCTGGACAATAATTGCCACCCGTGGACAGTTGCCAAACGCGGACAATTGCCACCTGTACAATAATTGCACACCAGACACTTGCCACCCAAGTAATTATTATCTGGCTTCTTAACTTAAAAGATAGTGATAAAATTTGTATAGTATTTTTAATTATTATTTATTTACATTTTAAGATACAAATTTCATCATTTATTGTTAATTTATGAAATTAATTATTCCAATTGATGATATAATAAATTACATATTGTTTTTTTTTTATACGATTTATTTCCATCATACTCTATATTTCTATTATACAATTGATCATATCCATTATAAAATAAATATTTCTTTCTTTATCACCACTATTATTATTAAGAAAATATTTATAATTTAATATATGGCAAGCTACAGTATTTGAAATCAGTCGCTCAAATTATGTACAAATTTTAAATTTTTAAAAGTTTTTTTTACATTTTTCATTATGAATTTTGAAACTTTTCTTTCCGTTCTAGTGACCGGTTATATTCGATGACACCTGTTATTAGTGTTCTAGTGTAAAAAATAAGTTTAATTAACATTATCTATATACAACATTATTGATTCTTGAACAATGTTGATG
The DNA here is from genome assembly GCA_947561585.1 of Caprella mutica. NCBI lineage: Eukaryota > Metazoa > Arthropoda > Malacostraca > Amphipoda > Caprellidae > Caprella > Caprella mutica. The sequence continues at coordinate 34,619 of CANNZV010004546.1, forward strand.
AAAGTCTTTATTATCTCACCCAGTAAAGTTATTTATATATTATTAATTGATTATGGAAAACAATAGGTATTTACATTACTACTACTTAAATAAGAAAAAAATCAATTGAAGAATCCTGATAATAATTATTAGGTTTGGTTGTAACGATATGCTTTCATAATCATAAATCCTAAAAATATTATAAACGCAGTCGTTTAAGCACTGTTGATTCTTTTCAAACCACTGGCATATATAATTCAATACAATTCAATTTGTTTCTAATGATAATCATTATAGGGTGGCAATTGTCCGGTGGTGGCAATTATCCGAGTGGCAATTGTCCTAGCACCAAAATAACATTATTTTCTTTTAATGAACTGTCACTTTCTTTTAATCTAATAATAGTAACTCTATAATTTAGCAATAGGTAGATGGGCACAGCTGCCATTTAAGTGATAGAAACAGCACTCAATGTCACACTTGCTCCCCTCTGGTGTATACCGTAAGTAAAATAATCTAAAAAAGTCAACTCTCTGAATTATATCACCCAACACAGAATATATTTTATCTCAAGATTACCAGTATGGGATAATTTATACTTAATTTCGTTACCATTGAGACATGGCTTACTATGAACTGATAATTCAGACGCTAATTTTTTCAAAATCTATAACAACATCATCTGAAAAAGAACCATTTAGTCGTTTCGGAAAAGCATATGACTGAGTAGTGTAATCAAAATAAAGGGTGTAATGATGAGGAACAAAAAATGACTGTTGTCTAACTATAATTATGTCTTTCATTCACACTCAATACATGAATGAAGGTAAACAACGATTAAAATAATATCTATAGGAATAGATAATTCAAGCATTTTCACTTTAATAACACTAATTAAACAAACTATTATCTTTATTTATTTCGGTACCTATAATTGTCAACAATCGCTGAACATAATACCATCCATTTCACGTAAATTATTGCAGTTCCATATCATAACACGGGTCATAGCCATAGTTCAGAAAATTTGAAAAATAAGCAGTGTACATCATTAGCCGAAAAAGATTCATGTTGTTGCTTCTTAAAGGCGTATAACGAAGTTGTGTACTAAGCGAAAAGGGTCCACAAAGGGGCTGAAATTTTCTTTGTCGTTCTCAATCATCCTGCAGCGAATTAAAGCGTAAACATCCTGCAGCGAATTAAAAAAAATGGAAATAGAAAGGGCTTGCGCAAGGACGAAAAACACAAAAAGTTCATAATAGGTATAATTTATTCCCATATGGGAGTAGTAAAAACTAAATCCTACTATTTTTCATTCAAAAAATGTTTTGATTTTTAACACATCCATTCATGGATGAGTTCATCACCATTAACGATGTCTTCAACCAAATGTGCATTTCTTTGCAGAATCAATATTTCAAAATATAGATGATGCAGTAAATCAGTTCTAAGAGTCCGAGCCTTACATGCATCTTAAAAGTATGATATCTAAAATCGTGTTTAAAATTCAATGAAATGTGTGCTTAGTGATGTCTAATCCGTTTCTTCTTATTGACATTTTTAGATTCTCAATAAGCTGTTCATAAACTATATTAATTTGTTCATTCTTTTCGCCTGCGACCTGATCACTTTTCGGTCAAATTTAAAGTGGTTTCTTCAATTTTGAACTTATTAATATTTGTCAATATGGTTTTATAGTTGGTGGAAATCTTTCCAGAAAGCGTTGTTCAAAATGAGGTCGAATCAGTTTAAAGCTTCCAGTGTTTAATTAAATAACTTGTCACCACATAAATTCTTTGTTCTTTTGCAAGCTGCATGTTGAGGGTTTCGAATATTAAAAAAAAAATTAACGGCGAAATGATTTTATTAAGATATCAACTTTATTTCAAAAAACAACTTTCTAATGCTAATTTTTTTTAAATTTCTCTTATTTGTTACAAAAAAAACCAGAAGAAATTAATAATTTTACATCCGTTTTAATCGTTGAACAAATGCCATTCATTTCATGTGAATTATTGCAGTTCCAAATCATAACACGGATCATAGCCATAGGCCAGAAAATCTGAAAAATAAGCAGTGTACAACAAATCTAATTCAGCTTTAGAGAGTTCAGTCATGTACTGTCCGTAAGGTTTCTTCTTATAGGACATATTCAATTGTATTTCGGTTCCTGTTCTATTCATTTCAAGATTTTTATATATTTCAGCTGGTATTTTTGCCGCGTGTTCCAACGAAAGGTCATAGATGGGTGGTAAGTGAAAAAGTTTCTCGATGAAGAGGAAATCTTCTCGCAACGTCTCTGTCTGAAAAAAGACAAACAATTAATGTACAATTGTTAGTTAGTAAGGTGATAGGATGATAGTTATTTGCTTGAAATGTTAACAACCTGTAGGTAAAATTGTGACTATTTGGCTGTTTAGTGAAATGGAGACATAATGACAACATACAGGGTGGGGCAAATCAATTGCCCTAGTTTTGAATATTTGTTAAATCAATACTTACATAATTATTTATCAGTTTACATTGCCGTTTGAGTGATCAATTTTTGAAGATGGCATCAGGAAGATGGTGGACATCTGTATCGCTGCACTGTTGAAGACGATATCTGAAGTTGACTGTTACTCTTCTGGGCATTACAATGGGCGATTTCTCCTGAATCCGTATCTTCAATTCTTCCAAATTTTGTGGTTGATTTTAAAACACTTTTCCTTCCGATATCCTCACAGGAAAAAATAGCAAATGCTCAAATCCGATGAGCTTGAAGACCACTTGACATCTTCTATCAGAGAGATGAAGCGTACCGTGGATATCTCAATCTGTCGCAATTAGCATTCGCAGTGTGATAGGGGCTACATCTTGTTGGAACCAGTTGTCTTCCAGATTTGTTTCTTCACTTAATTCTTCTAAATTCGGTTCAAGAAACTCTTCCAACAAGGTAAGATAACGTTGAGAGATGACGATGACAGATCTTCCATCTTCCAAGAAATAAGGCACAATTACCAAGAATTTGACTACTGCGCAAGAATCAGTTGATGCCAAGTGGTCCACATTCACAACTTTTTCCCTGTTGAGACATCTGAAAGTGAAAGTGTTCAAAAGTCGACCAAAAAATATAAAAATTGAAAATTGAGGATTCGAAGAAAAAACACAGCAGTACTCATTGTGATGCGCAGAAGAGCAATAGAAAACTTCATACCTTTCAGCAGTGCATCCATACAGATGGCCTCCATCATCCTGATATCATCTTCAAAAAATGATCACACAAACGGCATTGTATACTGATTTGAATCAAACAATGAATAATTTTGTAACTATTGCTTTACTTATAAAAATATATTCTTAATTAGTGCATGTGATTTGCCACACCTTGTATAAAATTTTAATTCTGGAGATTATTATTTAATGTCAGTAATTGAATAAATATAATTATCATTAATTAATTAATCAATATAAATTAATTAATTAATACTAATAAATTAATTAAGTAAGTGAATATAACGGTCTCTAGCAGCTTTCGCCGCCGCATTGAATAATTGGAATCTACATTTAGGGTGCTAGGATCTTGGACGGGACCTGAAGAGGATAGTAGGATTAGGATTAGGAGGGTAAATGGAGGTGATATGATCCCCGGTAGTTTGACCCCCAGTATTTTGGCCCCGGAAGTTTGATCCCCAGGTAATTTTATCCCTGGTAATTTGATCCCCGGTAATTTAAAACCTGGTAGTTTGATCCTCGGATACAGATATAATAGTAGAATAAAAGAGTATAAAAGAAAATATATATTTTACTCCATCGAAGTTTACTGTGATAAATTGCTCAATATTCCGAAAAATCAGAATCTGGAGCAATTTATCACAGTAAACTGGAATTTGCTTTACTTAAATAGGTGATACAGGTTATATAATCAATTTCTGACTACTGAAATATGTATCCTAGGGCACCATTCTATTTTAACAATAAAATCAGCGACGCCGGTTGGTTCAGAACTGTTTGGAGCGGTTTAAAATGCCTCGAAAAAGGAAAAAAGAAAGATACTAACACAAAAAGAAAAATTATCAGATTACCAGGCTACTTAACGATAATAAAAGTTTGGTAGAAAATAGCAGAATCATCAAACGTGATTACCGTACTGGCAAGAAGCTTCCCGTTGAGGATAAATTTTTCAGAAAAATCATGAAGGCGTACAAGCAATGGTGATATACAAGCAAAAATTTAAGAAAAATTAGATCTTTATCAAAGAATCCACACTGATCCTACGAGGGAATTTTTGATCAAGCTGGAGTTACCCACGTATCTAAAAAATCCCAAAATCGAATCCCGAAAATGATGGTGAATCAAAGTGCACCGACATTATGCCTCCGCTGAGCCAACTCAATGATCAGAAAAGGCTCTCATGGACAACAAAATATTTGAAAACTGATTCGTGAACTGTTATTTGGACTCAGGAGGGCAGAGTCATCCTCGACGTCCCAAACGGTTGGATCCGATCCTGAAGGAGGCAAGACCAGTTTTGCATTTGAATCGGCTTCAGAGGGAAACAGACTATTCCTCGCCAGACTATTTCCCGCCGGACTTTTCCCTGCCTGGACTTTTCCCCGCCGGTCTTTTCGCCGCCGGACTTTTCCCCGCCTAATTTTTTTTTTAATTTAAACTCTGGAAGACAATATAATATTTAGATATTTTGATTAGTTTTGGAAAAAATCGTTTTGACCAATAAATCTATTGCCGTGAAATTGTAAATCAAAGTCTGCTGTCGCAAATAACAAATTTTTTAGGAATTTTTTTAAACATTGTTGCATTGAAATTGGTCAATTACCAACTCCTTGAATCGAACCCAATTTGTGTTATTTCTCTTTTGATAATTAGTTTTCATTGAAGATTTTTAAAGAAAATGTACGACTTTATATCAAAATCTTCCTCAAATCTGACTACTTGAAAAGTCTGGATTTAAGGATTTCTACACTTCAGCTTATTTATTTTCATGATGATGGTTAATCCATTGTAAGTTTTCAAAGGTATAAATATTAAATATACATAATAGAAAAAAAGACACTATAAAATAAGGGTCAATATTAAGTATGATAAAAAATATATAGTAGGGTTATTAATTCTTTAATATATTAACTGTCAAATTAATAAATTACAATTAAATTTATTAGTGTTCTTGAAAAAGTATGTATTTGAACGAGAAATAAATAGATCACGATTTTTTATAAAATCTGGCAAAGAAAATAATAAATTCGCGATATGTATAATTTTAGAGCTGGAAAAAACTTTATTAATCGTAGCTTCTTGGCATAAATTGTAACATTTGGCAACCACTTAGAATTGCCATAATGTTTGAACTATGTAGAATATATTTATAAAATTAGAAGTCCAATATGGACACATACGGAAATCAAAGCTAAAAATAAGACTGTATTATTGTGTAAGTTTGTTAATAAAATGTGTCTTCTATTGATAAATAATTTGTTTTTTAACGAAATTATAATTTAATAGCCCAAAATACTATTATTTTATTCGGCGGGAAAAAGTCCGGCGGGGAATAGTCCAGGCGGGGAAAAGTCCGGCGGGGAATAGTCCTGACGGGGAAAAGTCCGGTGGGGAATGATCCGGCGGGGAAAAGTCCTAGTGCCGCCATACAAATAAAAGGGATAAATTATAAAGTAATACAATTGTTACAGTACCTGCCTATGGAGAAAAGTATCAATTTTATTCATAACTCCAACAGTTTTGGATATTTCCTTGCAGATATTGTCAAAATGATTAGTGAATGTTAAATTATTACCAAGGATTATTCCAATAATTAGTAGAGAAAATTATGCTAGGCATGATAGGAGTTGTAGGCAGGTATGAAATCTTGGAAGTCAGGTAGGAGGGATGTCAAGGATGTGGTTAGAAGTAGATTTAGGATTAGTAAGGGATTTAGAACTAAGAGGGTTATTTGTAACATTTGTAGGAGGGAGCGGTCGGAAGCCAGAAATCGTGATGATGATGATGGGTAAAATGCTACAAACATCTGCTATACACTTGCACAGTGTACATACGTGTATGCTTCCATGATTTATGTCAGCAACAGCTGCCACGTTCTCCGTGCTAATCCCACCAGAAAAGGATATTCTCCATAAGTGTAAGTTATTTAGTTCACATTGCGGGTATTGCAAATTGAGAAGTGATAATAATAAAGTATGATCAAGAAATACACTAAATATAATGATGATAACTTTTAAATTTTGGTTACATGTATCGCAATAGTTAGTGCACAAGTTTTTGAAACATTTTGCAAGAACACCTGCAACATTTAGTAGTTTATTTTTTTCAATACTTAGTATAAAGTTATAGTGAACACCGACATAAAAAAACCGCTATGTATTTGTGTAGAAATTATCGTTTGACATCTAGAAAATTAGTTATAGGTAAACCAATTGTGATCCTTGTCATTGTTTTCAATTAGTACAAGAGTGATAGGACTGAAATATCGTCAAAAGTTTATTTGCCTGATCTAAACTTCCATTTAAAAGATTATGTTACAAATTTATTAAAGTCTTCAGAGAACGAAAAGATATGTACGCCATCAAAAGAAGAAATGGTGAAACAATTCCGTGAATTGACCAGACATCATCTTGACGGATCTGGAAACAACTTCAAACCCAACGGAAGTTGTGCTTTGCCTACTGATATACAGGTACATACGTAGAAATTGTATTCTCTATTTATTCTTTATTCATAAATGTTCCTTTACAATTTTAATCGAAGTTAACTAATATTTGATTCGAATTAATAAGTAAAGTTAAATAATATTGTATTGAGCCAAATAAACAGTGATAGACTACTGCAAAACCTCGTAGTAGACCAGAGTTACGTTCCAAGTTTGTTTGGTCTAGTAAGAAACTCACTTTATTAGTTTCCTACTAGACCAAAATCGTTTTCTCTAAAAGTAAAGCGATGACTTTAATATTTCGATAGCTCTATTTGTTTATGATAACTTTAATGCACAATTAATGATGACTATCATACCAATTTTAAAGGGAAACACATTTATAAACAGTATGATTTTTTTTTATGCAATTAAAATGAATGTTATATTTTTTTCAAGTAAATTATCATTTTTTGAAATTTGAATAGGCTTCACTGTATCTAGTTTTCTGTAAATTTTCTCATCCATTTTTATTTTTTTTCAGACTCTACCATTGCATCTGAAACCTATTCTGCCATACATATGTTCTATCCTAGAAACAACATAAATAAATATAATACATAATTCAAATTAGAGAATTATCTTTAAAACAGTATTGTAATTATTACTCCTGGTAATATTTACACTAGAATAACTGACAAGTGAGGAAAATCATGTTTTTGTCTAGTACGCGGTTTTTCCCAGTACAGTTTCAAAAAATTTCTGGTCTACTAGGAGGTTTGTCTACTAGGACGTTTTGCTGTACTATATTATATTTTGTGTGACTTATATCCATCATCTTTTGTATAAAAATACGCATTAAATCAGATAGAATTTATTTGTTTATCTCTTCTTTTAAAGCAATTACAGACACTTGTTCTTGCTGTATCACCAAATAATTACTAAATGGCGCTTTATTAACGAGTAACTAAATTTATATTAAATTTTACAGTTTGAATTTTTAAACCTATTTGCTAGAAGTGTTTAGAGAAAAGTAAGGATTTGGTTAGTAAGATGAACAAATAGAAATAGTATTGAACAATAATTCGTAAATACCTAATTAGTCGGATCCACTGTTATTTTCATGTTTTCATTTCGAAACTGATTCAGCAAAGCATTTATTATTTTCTTTGCCTCATTAATTACATAATTTACACTCATTAAATGTTCTTCAATATTTGTAATAGTTTTCTTTTCTTCTCTCAATAATTGAGAGATTTTATGAGCCGAAAACTTGGAAAATTTATTAATTTGTGTCAAATTGTTATTTAAAATTAGAGCATAACGCAATAAATAAAACCCACTATACCAGTGGGCACTATACCCAACGATAGTACTTGTGATACATAAAACGAGAAGATTTTTAACACGTTGAAGGTGTGAATACTATTTGACAATTTTAGTGAAAAATTTAAGTATAAAAGTTAGATAAGAACAGTGACTAAGTGAACAACAGAGTTGTTGTTGCCAGTGAAAAATCACCAGTTACTGGTAGGCATATACCCAATAAATATTGCTTTGTCAAACAATTGCAACGTAACAAATTTCAAATATTGGTTTCGAAGCAGACGTTAAATCCCTACTGAATTAGTTATCATGAGTCAGTTATTTTTGAATGATTCTAAATAAATAAATAATATTATAAAATTCCATTAGACAAACTTACGAATATGTATTAGATTGACTTTTTTGGCTTTTTTTTGATGTTTTTCAATAAATAAACAGTATTTAAAAATTCCATAAGGCAAACTTACGAATATTAGCCTGACTAAATAATCACCCCGTGATCGAGTCGCAATCAGTCAACAAACAAAACTTCAGATCATCTCTAGACTATGGAAACTGAGGGTAAAGATAAATTAATTTTAAAATTTTAGTTCGTAAATTAAAGTTTTTCTAAATTAAGTTCTGTGATAATAACATCCCTAAATTTGGTGCATAATACAAATTTATAGTAGTTCCGTAGAAAGAAAACTTAAATTTTTATCTCCCATCGTTCCAGCTTTACATGTATGGATAATTTATATTGCAGGAATACTAATTTTGTTTTGGTCGGTGTGGGCTTTTGTCTGTCTTGGCTTTTGTCGGTGTGGGCTTTTGTCTTTGTGGGCTTTTGTCGGTGAAGGTTTTTCTCGGTATGGGCTTTTGTCATTTACATCTTTTAATGACACCAGAAATCTTTATCCGCTCATCTGACGATACTGTCCATATCTGCGCTCTGGGAGATCACTTTGAAATCTGGCGGTTAGACCGAAGTTCAAACAATCCAATAGAAGATCTTTGACACGACAATGTAAATTTTTCACTATTTTTAAATTTTGCGTCGTCCTATTCTTTTATTCATTGTGAAAACACTCGCAGAAACTACGGAACCAATATTGATATCCTTTCTGTTGCTAGATTTAATCCATATGTTCCGTAAGCTTTCATTTTTTGGCAGCCCAAAAACTGGTCTATTGTCATGAGCTGGGAAATTGGTAAAGCATCCCCGACAAGTGCATTTGTTGACAATCTTGAATATTTTATTTGCTTGTATTTTAATTATTCATCCGATGTTGTTTCCAATTTTCATCATGAAAATAAAATCATTTTTCACATCTTAAGACAATTGAGACGGAATCTTTGATACGCAAGTCAATATGTGATCCTTAATTATTACTGTATAATAAAAAGCCTGGCCTTCTATTTCAAAAAGAGAAATGTAACAAATCAGGACGAGTATATTAAGGAAGCCATGAGAGAACCCACTATGATAATTATATTGAGAAAACAATATTTATAATATATCTGTGAAATTATAGAAGTTAATTAAAAAAACACAGAATTTTAATAATTAATATTTTTATTAATTTAATTTTAAAAATTATTAATTTAATTACCTAACATTTTATTGATTAATTTAACCTAAAATTAATTCATTTATTCTTTAATTAATTGGATTAATATTATAGAATATTAGATTTTTTATTTAATGTAGCAATTTCAAACTTATATAAGATATACGTGCTTCATTAACCATCAAATAAAACCTCAAACAATATGAAGCCGATTCAAACGAAAGTATGACAAATCGGCCACCTAATTGAATACAAAATAATTCAGGTTTAGAATAGAAAAAACCTATATCTGCAGTGCATGACATACGAGTTACTGCTATGTTGCAACACCATGCAAGTCGACATCCGAGTTTCGCAGGCGAGTGGCTGACTCGCCCCTGAGTGGCGAGTAAAATAAAAAAAATTGTAGTAACTCGCATGCGAGTTTCTAACCTCCTGCACATGACAGTTACTCGGCTGATGCGGTCACACTGTGCGAGTAGGCCGACTTGCACGTTTACTCGCACCGTGTAACAAGGCCTTTAGGCCTTGAAAATACTATCCATATTCCAGGCTCCAGCTGGGGCTCTCGGCTCACCGGGGCTCACTGCTCAGTGCTTTTCCAGTCATTGTAATGTGAGGTTGTGCCTACCTCCTCAGTGTGTAATTGGCTTTCCTTTTCAACTGTTAAGTTCAGGTAAGGAAATTTATATAATAGTTAAAATGTCAATAATGATGCAGAGTGTAATCCAAATTCATAGAGAAGAATTAAATGTATTTCCTATTATAATTTGTAGTTAACTTTCTGTCATTTTGTTGCGTTTATGCCAAGTGTTTCGTTTCCTCTGTCAGAATCTTAATTTCTTGCCAAGAATTTGTATTTTATTTTGTGTTTATTTAACTTAATAAATTTACTGGTTTACCCTGGTTAGCTCCCAATCTACGATTTTATTGAGTCAAGTCATTAAATTTAATAGGAATCCATTAAGGGCCCTGAATCTACGCCCTATGACCAATAGTCTATCACTCCATGCTATAATATTATATTAATAAATTTAGTTAAATGTGAGGGCAGGATGTAGATACTTAAATTGGTATAAGTGAGAACTTGCACGACATTCTTAACGGGCAAGTACACTAGTTAAATATAGATATTTATATGGAAAAATGTGGAACCGTGCGATAACACGGAACTAACCCTAAAATGGGACATGTTGAATTTCTGAACCAATTGCTTCTAATAACCTCATCTGGATTATAATTAAAGTTACAGTGAAATAATCACCTCAAAAAATTGTCTCCGTTTTCTATGTCTACGAACACTGATAACTTCGAGACATGCCTCGTAATTATTACCACTTTTATTGAAGCGGGGCCTGCCTGTACATAGTTTTATTTTTCACATCAATTAAAAGGGACAACATAATATTTTATTGAATCCTAATTTTGGTAATCCCAATTAAATTATAAATTCAATACATGAAATTTGATCAAATAACTGAATATAGACCTAAATCATTTCTAATTTTGTTGTATGAAACAAAAGTTCATCTAAATGAGCCAATCATGAATGAATAATGATAATAAAAATAACAAATAAAAAAGTATACAATACAATTTATTCTCAAGCCCAACTACAGTAATTACAAAAAGGCCTATATAAAGCTGTCCCAAAGTCACTCATACATATTCACTTGGTAAGAACAATCAGGGACAGAATACCACAATCTGGGACCATTAATAAATGTTAGCGATCTCTGGCACTGGGTGAGTTGCTGATATGAAGTGGTGACGATTTCTAGTGTTGTGATCGTGGTTAGGGTAGTCTATTGTACCAGCAATGTGGTTTTTAAACATGTGGACTCCAAGTAGAAACTTATACAGATCATCAACTCGAAGAATTTTACATTTAAAAAAAGTGGCCCTGTATGAGCTGTATAATCAGATTAAGTAATGCTTCTAATTAATCGTTTTGAATCACAATGATAAGATTTGAAGGTCCCCTCCACTCTAATATTTTTATTTCTCTATGCATTAGAACTAATGTTACTGATGATAAAACTGGAAACCATTTCAAATTTGGTTCTATAGTCTTATCATAATATGTAATTTAAGATTTTTTTTTCCGTTCTTTCTACTACACCTCTGAATTTCAAGCAAAGAAAAAGCCCCCCTGTTCGATAGGCTAACACGATCCGACAAAATCAAAACAATAACAAAGCTGATTGATAGATATCAATAGATATCATTGCTACCGGTACCGTATTGTCACTCAAGATGTTCTATGTGTTAATCGAGTTACTTTGTAACAAACTAAAAATGCTTGACAAAGACACCTGCCTACTTAATGATTTAATATTTATCGTAATAGTGTAGTTCTAAGACAATGGATCTATTTAAAGAATTCAATTTCCTAATTAAGTATTTCTTACTAATCGTTTTCATATATCATAACATTTTCCGATATTGAAAACTTTTAAAGGTCCTCTCCACTCTAAATTAAAAAAATTCTGGTATTACTTTAAATTTGTAGAGCTAAGGTTATATAACATATCGCAGTAAACAGAATTTAAATCGATCAAGTATTCTGTTCACAATTAATTATATAAGAAATATTCGCATTTCGTTTTTTCTCATTCTGAGATTCATAATTTCATTAGAAGAAAAAGCCCCCCATACTTGAGCAGGATGTTCGTTCGTATATACATGGCGCATACCTATTCAAAATTTCAAATCACAGATCTGCGTTCAAATAGAAAGTTATAAAAATTAACAATTCTCAATATCGGAAAATGTTATGATACATGAAAACGATTAGTAAGAAATACTTAATTAGGTAATTGAATTCTTTATATGGATCCATTGTCTTAGAACTACACTATTATGATAAATATTAAAGTGAATCTCAGAATACCTACCGTAACTTACGCGGATAAGGCGGATTATGGATACGCTAAGACCGGCCTAGCTATGCTAGAGCCTATGTCCTATAATATTAAAGTTAGGTAACAGTAAATCTGAGTAAGGCAGGGTTTGCACCATAGTTTGAGGCAGCTTTAATTGGTCCATACCTTACTTTACATCTGTGTCTCAGTGTCTGCAAGATATGTTGTTAAAAAATAGTTCACAAGAATTAGCCTAAGCCCTAATGCATGCTGAAAGATGGGAAATTGAACATCGGTCAAATATAAAGTCTAGGCTACTTTTCAGTCTGCCATCTAACAATCTAGTGGTTGTGTCATGGTTGGTTGGGAAGCTATTTGAAATATTTATGAAAAACATTATAACAATTGAACATTCAAACGGATCTTTTTACAAATTCATACAATAATTAATGAGGGAGGCTAGACTCATATTACCGATAGTAAAATTAGATAATGGTTAGGGTTTTCGGTCAGGCTGTCATAGGACATCACTTAAAACTAGTTAATCTCAACACCAGTAAATATCAATGACCAAACTGTCATAATCTCAATGCTTTTTCTTTTAGGTCTAACCAGGAACTAACTCTCTCTATTACTTATTTTCAATCACTCCATTTAAATCTCCATTTCCCTTCTTGAACTAACCAACCCTTTCTCTCATTTCTTCAATTTCATTTGATTTCGTTAAACGCAGGAGTCTTTTCTTTATCCAGCCGATCTTATTTCAGCCTAAACAATAAAAAATAATAATAAACAATATTTACTTTATCCCAGCCCATAAACCATTTCGAAGTTCTTCGCTTGTATATTTCCTAATCTATTAGGCTAATCATTAAACGTCTTCTAGAGCATGTCAATAGCCTTTTCATCACCTATAATCCTTCTTTTGAAATCTAGAACGATAGAAAATATTAGAGCAATATAGAAAATATTAGATCTCATATTAAATTATACTAAACAATTACAAGGTATTCACACCTTCAATGCATATAAATTGTGATTTAATTACTTAATAAAATACTTCAACTTTCCGAATATTATCCTGTGAGCATCATTTTCATTCAATGGTACCTCCTATAACTTTTCACTTTTTCCTACTGTTTTTATTAGTAAATTGTACCATGATTTTTGCAGCTATCAAAAATTAATAACAATTACATAGTTTCATCTTACATGGTCATGTTCATAACACTAGGAACTGTATATGGAACTTATTTGGTTCATTTGAAATCAATAAAAGTAACAGTGAAAGGTCGGACAGTCGCGAGGCCGATTCTAACTAAATATTTGAAATTGTAACCAGCACTGACTGGTCTCAAAGGTGGTCCCCAGAGGGACTTGAAAGGGCTACATACAAAATTAATGTGAATATTATTGATTATTAAATGTAGCGAGAGTTTAGTCCTCGCTATTATTTCTTCCCGTTTTCTTTTCGTTTTGTATGTCTCCAACGCTATCGATTTTCTCCCTCCCTCACTGTGTTCTTGAGACTCTTGACGGCAGCACGCACAAACGAGTCTCTCACGAAAAACTATCGACACCTACTCTTATTTCCTTCAAATTCCCCCAAAACTGTGAGTAATGACTTAATTAATAAGACATATATGGACATCACAACGTAATTATATCCCGAATTGCTTATTTGGTTTTTGATGAAAACCCATATTTCTTTTTGGCTGCTCAAATTCTTGCTACGCATTTTTGTTTCATTTATTTAGTTAGTAAATTGTGTTCAAGTCCTTTTTTTTAGTAAAAAATACCCTGTATACATACATAGCGTGCTGTTTACGTATTTTTGGTAATCTCTAACACCACATAGTACATGGAATAGGAAGTAAGGTAAGTTGACTCCACGCGTGACGACGTACCGATATATTGATTTAGGGAACGAGGCATCTAGTTATTTAATTTATTTTGCGTAGCTTGAATTATGATGGTGATTTCCGGTTTAAGAAGAATACACGTTTTCAGTAGTTTCTCCTGGAATGAACTTTTCAACTTGAATTACCATAATTATTATCAATTAATTATCAGTGACTTGTTTTATAGCCATTTGTTCAAACTGACACACCTGACATCAGATATAATTTTCTACTTTTCAGTTTGAGAAACGACACAAGACTCAAGAGTTTGACGATGCCGTCACAATATGAAGAGTCTGTTTTCCCCGATTTACCTGGTATGATAGTAACGGACAGAAGGAATAGTAGAATAAATAACAGAAGGGAAAACAGAAGGATATATAATGCAATGATATATCGCGATAGAGTTTTTACAGTAAAACCACATAAGTCTACCAAACATCGTAAAATTCTCCTAGGGAAGAAACATCACATGAGACCTTTGTATGCAAACGTAATTTCAAATCTTACGAGGCAAACATGGATTCAAAAATTGAAAAGGTACAAAGAAACTACACCGGACACCTCTTCCAACTGCAGTATTTGCGATAAAAAAGATGAAGGAGATTTTGTGATTCTGCTGGAGTGCACCCACATGTTCTGCACACCTTGCATCATAAATTGGTTTGGACCTAAAAGCAGCACAGCTAAGTAAGTCATACTCACACATTTTGGAAATATTACAAGAAAAATCTTACTTTTCTAGAGTAATAGAATTCTTGGTGGAGCCATAGAAAAAAATAATGTGTTATCTAATTTTCGGTAGCACCACCAAAACTTTCTATCTGGTTTCTAGGATTTGAAACATTGATCTTTTTTATTTCATAATTAAATATGTTGATTTTCTATATCTATATAAAAGTTTCTAAGCCTAACTTATTTACGTCAATTCAGCGAATAACTAGAAGTAACTTTTCTCTTCCGATTCAGGTACAGTTGTCCTCTCTGCAGAGCAAAAATAACCGAGTGTGTCACAGTAGCCAGCATAGATGAGGTCATGACCAAGTTAGGAGATGATGCCAGTTCGGATCCCAATGTTAAAACGTTAAACCAATAAACTATTGAAAACCATGGCAACGACACCGCTACTTCGAATGACCAACAAACTATAGAAAATCACACTAATCTAAACTATCATAATTCATGCCAAACTTGATCATTGCAAAACATTTATTAAACATTTTTTAACTTCTAAAAAATATTTTGTTTTAATCTTCCTATTATGTACCGGCTACCTCAGTATTATTTTGAGCAAGAAAGGGAGTCACAATTACCCCCCATTGATCATATTGTTATATTTTTCATCCTGAATATTATACGTGTATGTATTAACTTTCATGGAAGAAATTTTTGGGAAAATTACACTCCGTTTTCTCTAGGACTGGAAAGTGGAAAGAAAAAACATGTACAAATATTAAAGATAACTTTAAATATACAGGCTGCTACAACTGCCCATTTTATAACAACTATATGCTACAGGGGGCAAGAAACCCCACTCTGAAAGCTACAAGGACCAATTAACTTCCATATCTTATCTCGACTAACATGGAAATCAGTAACAGAGGCCATGAACCAACCTTAGTTACATCTATCAGAAAAGAGGTCCTTGACCTAACGTTGGTATCCTTGACTGCAGCGAATTCCCTCGCAGATTGGCGGGTAGATCATTTGTCTAATGATCGATCTATTCGGTTTCAACTAACTGAACAACCTCCTGCACCTCAGGTAAGACGTAATGTTAAGAAAACTGATTGGTTGTCATATTTAAATCTATGTCAGCAGGTCTTAAATCAACAGGAGTTGGGTGCTCTTTGTGATACTAATGATCTCAAACTTAACTTAACGCTTGTTTCAGCTTTCGTGAAATCTTTCCCCGCCTTAGCTGTGTGTTCTGGTAAGAGCACCCAAAGGTGGTGGATTTCGAAAACTGCTGTACAGAGAAAACGAGTTAGGAAATCGTGGTATCGTGCAAAGAGAACTAATACTCTATCCTCCTGAAATATCAATTATTCGTAACAGAGATAATACACTCATCAGGAATGCCAAACGTTCATCCTGGAGGAACTTTTGCAAATCTTAAGAGAAACTACAGTCTGCTCTCAACAGACTATGTAGGATTCTTAAAGGTGTGAAGATGTTACAGCTGGATGTTATCCAAAAAATGGATTGCACATATAGCTCGGACCCCGAAGATACTCTGTAACACATGCTGAAGATGAATTTTCCAGACAGTGATTTAAACAATAATGATGAATTTCAAAGACTGAAAACAACAAACAGGGTTGAAGAACACTCTGGTTGCGATAGAATCTATAAATCCATAGTGACCTTCAACTTCAGCTCTTTTGATGATTACAAAGCACCAGGGCCTACCGGTATTTACCCTATCATGATTAAAAAAGCTGGTAGAAGAAGGTATTAGTTAACCTATTCCGACACAGCCTACGGCTTGGACACATTCCCCTCTGCTGGTCTAATGCAAGGGTTATTTTCTTACCAAAACCAGGAAATAATTCCTATTAGAACGCCTAATCTTTCTTCTTAAAAGATCTTAGAGAGGATTGTTCAATGGCATCTTTGTAGTATTCCACACAATTTTTAAAATAGCATGCACCCCGCACAATTCGGATACAAGCAAGGTCATTCCACAGAAGCAGCTTTACATGATGTAGTAAGTAGAATTGAGAAAGCTTGCTTGAAGAAACAGCACTTCGACTTTTCCTTGACATTGATGGGGCCTTTCAGTCAGTTGAAAAGGCTCTAAAAGAAGCTAATGTTGAACCACCTCTCATTAGGTGGACCGTCCAAATGCTGGGTTTTTGTTTGGGCACCGCAACTTTAGGTGACCACAGTAAGTGATGCGGGTTTCCCTTAGGCCCACACACTCCCACACAGTACCTTGGGTGGCTGAAACCCGGGGTGCCCTTGGTCGCCTCTTCATCCCGGCGAGGATGTTTGGAACAACAACAAGTCAACAACCACAGTAAGACCGTCCGTGTTGAGAGAGGGAAGTCCTCAGGGTAGAGTGCTTTCATCTCTTTTTTAACCTGGTCATGGACAAGCTACTGAAAAGTCTGTCGGCTGCCCATGGTATATATTCACAGGCTTATGCAGATGATATCATCCTCTCAGGAACTGGCATTGACTCTGTCACAATCAGCAGCAGAATACAAGAAGGCATAGCAGTTGTGATGACTCGGTCTGAACATTGCGGCCTAAACGTAAGTATATACCTCTAAAACATCAACCATTATGTTCACATGAAAGAAAAAAGGAGAAATACCATCCACTAATACTTGGAGGAGAACCTATTGGCCTAGTAGATAGGACTGGCTACTTCAGCATTATACTAGATTGAGTATATTCTAAACTGAGCTGGCTGCTGTACATCAGTTGCAGGGTAACCAAGGCCAACAGATGTCTTGCAGCCTGCCGACGTTCTGTTGGCCAAATCTGGGGCCTCTCACCTACTGTAATCGCATGGGTATAAAAATTGTTATCAGACCTATAATAAACTATGCGGCCAATATATGGATCGCTGGGTTGGACACCAAAACTGGTATCAATGAACTGGACAAACTCCAAAGCATAGCATGCATATCCATTTCCTCAGCCTACCCCGGAACTCACACGGCATCATTGGAAGTGCTACTTGGTCTTACACCTCTTAGTTTGTATTTGCAGGCAAATGCCCTTCTAGGAGCTCATCGGTTGCAACCAATGGGGCTGTGACTTGGTGACTATATTATGGCCACTGTGGCCCACAGGAGCCATATGAATTGCTGCAGAAAACTTACAGGTAAGATCAGTATCCTGAATGATCCTGGAAACCTGATAAGGCCTAAAATTAATATGGATACAAAGTTTCACACCAGCTTAACTGAGTTAGAAACTGATTTCGCTGACGAAGAAAGTATTTTGAAATGCTTCAATGAAGGGTCAAAGCTCTCAAGAATGGTGAAGCAGGATCAGGAATAATTTTTTCTAGCGGGGTGATTGAAGAATGAAGACATTGATTTATCAATTGGCCTTTACCCCACAATCTTCCAAACAGAGGTGCTGCCGATCGCTCTGGCCGCAGAATGTCTGACCAGCACCTTTGAAATACACACCTACTCTCTAAAGTGATATTTCTCTCAGATAGCCAAGCTGCTATATATGCAGTTGGTGGACTTATCACCAGAAGCTCTGTTGTAAGCAGATTCATAGAGACACTTAACACTGTTGCAACTGCTATTGAAGTAGAACCACGTTGGACAAAAGCACATGTCGGTACCGCATGCAACGAACAAGCGGATGCTCTTGCTAAAAGAGACGCATCATCCCTCTTAATTTTTAAAGGGGGCCTGAACCAGCTTTACCTATCCCAGTCAGCTACTGAAAAGGAGCTGTTTAGACATGGGTGGAGATCGCTACAATTAATGCTTGTACCAACCTGATAACATGGAGGAAAACTAAGTCACTTTTTGCGAATTCATTATCGAAAAAAGGAGTTAACAAATTGATGTACCTTCCTCACAGGATACTGCGACTGCTACTCCAGATCATATCGGGACATGGTAACTTTTGTCGTTATCTACTCACCACCGGAAGGAGGGCGATGGATATCTGTGTCTTGTGTGGTCTCGATAGTGAGACACGAAATCACATTGTAGAGGATTGCTGGTCCTACAACTTACAAAAGAGACTCCCTTTAGATGAAGTCTTTACTAACCTACACTTGATTGTTAACAATTATCAGTTTGACAAACTATCCAACTATCTAGTGCTATCGGAAGACTTCGACCACTAACAGAATGGCCCTGTCACCTATGACATCGTAGGCTGGACTCAGCACCGGAACACTCTTGGGTCTTTCACTAGTGGACATCTGCCTTACTTGACTTCGCTTTATCTGCGTGTTACCCCACTGTCACAGCGGCCAGTGGGCTTCCTTTTTCAATAAATAAGTAACTTCCACAAAGGCTTTTTTATATTATATATATTATAAGGTTTAACATATATTTGATTCATCTTCAAAGTATCTGATTATTCACTGTTTATATTCAAAATATTAAATGATTTATTCGTATTCCTACACATTTTCTTTAAATAAACTACACTTTATAGAAAACCCGTATTTTTCAATCAATTTACCTTTGTTATAATTT
This sequence comes from Caprella mutica, assembly GCA_947561585.1. Classification (NCBI taxonomy): domain Eukaryota; kingdom Metazoa; phylum Arthropoda; class Malacostraca; order Amphipoda; family Caprellidae; genus Caprella; species Caprella mutica. The sequence continues at coordinate 54,065 of CANNZV010004546.1, forward strand.
GTAATAACAAGCTAAATTTACTAAAAGCATCACAAAGATATCGTATTCTGTCAATTATCTCGAATTGTTTGTTACAGCGGCCACTATACTGTCTGTGAATGCTCTTTTTCAAGTACAAACTTGCTGGTGTAAGGGGGGGGGTATTTTAATAGGGGGGTTTTATTTTAATAAAATTGTTGAAAAATACACTTCTGCACATTATTTAATAATGTTTTTGTTGTCTTTATACATCAAGTTACAATGTGGAAATTGAAATTTTGATGTTACAAAAGATTAAAATAAAGAGAAAAATTGGATTAACTGCAAACGATTTATTAGTTTTCTGTATATTATGAGTGTTCATGCAATTTATTTATTTCCCGATAAAACGCAAAAGTTTCAAAGAAATTACGTAATTAATAGGAATTTCCTTTCAAATGCTATTGGATTTGTTTATATTGTTGAAAATAAACCTGATCACTATCTGTTATACAGTGATATAATTCTCTTACCCTTAATAACGGGCAACTGAAATTACCACTATTGATAAACTTATAAGACTATATTAAAATGACTATATGTATATTTAATCTAAATCATTATACCGATAATTTATATTTCCTTTTGATTCTCTTTTTCCCATTGACCGATTTATATCGTTCTAGGTTTTTCCTATGGGTTTTTGCTGATTGCCGTTGCTACTTCTTGTCGATCAGTTCACCTGGTTTTATTTACTATAGCAATCAATTAAATACTCTTTTTTGTTTTAATTCCTATATCTTGCATTATATTTATATATCTTTTGCTATATCACAGTTTCAACATACCGTACGTTGCTCCTGTATAATAACTTGTAACTTCTTTCGCACTATTAAACTAGATGACAGGTACTAATAAACTTATACCTCCGACGTCACTTATAAGCGACCTCGACCTTTAACCTGTCAAAATCTAATAATCTGTTTACTGGACATTGACCAATCGTCCAACCAAATTTCAAGCAATTTTGTTGAATACTTTTTCAGTTATGCGAATAACAAGATGACAAATAAATGAATGCTGCCTAAAATATAACTTTCTGCAAATAGCGAAGGTAAAAATCTTTTTTTATATCTTTTTTTTTTTATTTTTTTTTTTACCTTAACTAAAAAAAGTGACCTTTTAATATCTAAATGAACCCTAATTCTGTTAATTAATAATTATCATGGCAGAATTGCGGAAGGTTGTGTTCTGCTCGGATTTTGTTTATTTATAATCTTGTTATTCGCATAACTCGAAAAGGGTGCTAGGACAATTCGTCTCCAGATTTTCCAATCGCCATATTATATTGATTAATTTCATTTCACCAAGAAATTCGCCTTATTTTCCATTTCTTCCAAAAAATAAATGATACAATATTTACAAAACTTTGTATCTATATACAATACAAAAGATTTTTTTGTTGAATTTCTAATTTTCTATTATTTGAAATAAATTATTAAACATTATAAATAAATAAAACAATTAATTAATAAACTAATATCAAGATTTGGTATCAACAATACGAGTAATTTATACAAACCTAAAAACCTCAGGTCAAACCGAAATCTTTTCTTGAAGTAATTTAAGGAAATTAAAAATTGTGTTGAATTAATGTAAAATTTTATATAAAAAATATATATTTACTAGTGTATTTCCCCGTTAAAAATAACGGGTCTTTAATAGACCCGTTAATAATAAGGTTCTAGGTAAATTCCTCCGCGGAAAATTCCAACACGGAAAGTTCCACCAGGAAAATTCCACCGCTGGTAAGTTCCACCACGGAATATTCCACCGCCGGAAAAATCCACCGCGGAAGATTCCACCGCATAATACTGGATTTCATTTACAGAAGGTACAACATTTAATAAAAACTGATTTAAAGAAAAATGTGTTTTTGGTGGTAATCGAACAACATTTCATCAGTTAAAAAGACGATATAATAGACAGGTCAATCTATTCAAGTTATAAAAAAAATTTAATAGTGTAAATTGAGCAATAAAGTTCCATTGCCCCAGTAACCAACAATTAAGATTCCATTTGATTATCCTTTAAACATATATATGATGAAACTGAAATTAATTATCATATTTTGTTTGTTTTATTTTTGATTTCATATATATTATCTATCACCCTAGTTTTTAAATGTACTAATATATATTTCAATTTAAATCAGCGACGATAAAAGATGGAATTGAAAAATAAATTTGACACGTACTGAAATAAAATGTTTAATTAGTATCGATATAATTTGAAAAAAAATTACCGAAATGAAACTTTCTGAAACTGTATAATAATCTCTATTGAAATTATTACAAAATAAAGTTCAAATATAATGCGTTTCAACTAAATTTTGAACACTGGGTGAGGCAGGAAAATTGCGGTACATTAACTACCTTCGAACTGAAATCACAGACACACGGATAAAAATCATAAGTTCAAAACTCACATAAGACATGTAAATCATAGCACGTAGGTATAGAGTTTTGGTATATTACTGCTTAATATTCACCTTTTCAATAATGAAACCTAAAAAAAATTATTCTGTTTCAAACATCAAAATCTGAACTTAGTGAATCTGTTGATAGATTCAAGTAGCTAAATTTATCAGTGTTGCCACAAGTTGGTGTACCAATACCAGCGTCATATTCTGTCACGATTAACCAGTTAAATATATAATGCCGGATTAATAATTGTTTTATATTTAAAAGGAAAAATGTTCATTTATAATTTTATAATTATCAATTACCTAATATTAGAAATACATTTTAAAATTAACCGTTCATTTATACTGTTCATTTGTTTATTTTTTTTTAAAGTTGGTGGAATCTTCCGCGGTGGAATTTTCCACACCTGTCATTTAACGCCGGTGGAATCTTCCTGGTGTAACTTTCTGCGGGGGAACTTTCCGCGGTGGAATTTATCGGCCACGAATAATAATATTACCCGTTGTTAGGTTTTTTTAGTGAATTCATTTAAAATCATTTTTCTGCTTAGTATAATTTATTTTATAGATAAAGTTCATTTAAAAATTGAATGAAAACAATTTAAATATCGAGTCAATATATTCCCCTGCGTATCATAGTTACATTCTTCATGCTTAATACCTGTCGAGCAAAAGCGGACACCAAATAAATAAATAAACACACTAAGGAAATTATTAGTATAAATAAGATATACCGGGCGACCCACAAAAAATTGTACCCAACTTTGAATTAATGAAAATATTAAATGTATTTAAAAATAAATTGAAATTCTAGTTCAAGCAAAACAAAAATAGTATATTTTCACTTGTATCCATTATACCACCATCATTGCTTAAGATTCATTATTTATTTATAAAAACAATATTTATATTAATTCAAAGTTGGGTACACATTTTTGTGGGTCACCCAGTATACTTATAAATTAAAATATATTTTAAAATAAATATATTTATAATGACAAATATATATAAATCAGGCATGCTTCAAGTCAATCAGACAATCAGACATGCTTCAAGTCAATCAGGCATGCTTATTCTTTACACAATTGCCTCGGTCAAAATATAAACAGAGTCAAAAAAACTGAAGGGATATTAACTTATTTACTGCAATAGATTATTAGTCATTTAAAGTAGGTACAAAGGAGCCGCATGACTATTAAGCTATGAATTCAATAATTATATATGTACAAAAAATTTCTTTGGAAATACAAGAATCACAATTTACCTATGTTTCCTAAATTCAAAAGTAATACCATTTTTCGCATTTACTCAACTTTGTATTCTTAATTCTTAATGCAAATTCCAGCATGAAAAAAAATAGTCACAAAATAAATGTGAAATGGTGAAGTCATACGGTGTTCTGATGAATCTCCCGCAACTAAATTAATGGTAATGTAGGAATTATTTCAAGATCTCCCGTAGAGATATAAATTTTCTAAAATTGGGCTCAGATTTGTTTTGGAGAGTTTTAGAGAAATGTTCCATATTCTGCAGTCTGGGCATAGCACTACTAATAATTCGTACCTGCAATTATTGGTTGCAGTTAAAACTATCCATGGTGTAACACTTAATTTTCTTGAAACCAATTAACCACAAATGGTCAAAGAACTATTTTGCACAACTCAGATCTTAAAGTCAGTAACAAAATACATTTTAATAAAGACCACAAACTCTTTAAACATGGCAAATAAACTCTAACGTTAACTACAATGATTTATCTTTAAATCTTAAATATAAAACACTTGTATTATATGAATAATAGGATACTTCTATTCATGAGCCTAGAAAATAAAAATAAATAAAAGGAATTTTATTGAAATTACATTAAAATTAAAGCAAAATAATTTGAAATTTACACCTAACGGATGATTAAATTAATTAGATCATAATTAGTAATATACTTATGAACATTCATTCATCTGAAATGCAACGAACAACCAAAAAATGTTCATCGTTATAAGCATTTATTTTGAATGTTCACCGCAGTGGGGCGGTGACACGAGCTTTTTAGCAGCGTTTTCAAAGCCGAGAAAAAGCTGTAAAAGCGCTCGTGTGACATGCCAATAATGAAGTTTTAAACAACAAAATGCATTTACTCGATTCTAAATACATGTCAATGATTAAGATTGATAATTCACTATAATATAAACTTAAATATAGTATAAAGTAAACCTAAATTTAGTATAAATTAAACTAAAACGTAACTAAATTAACTAAATTAAACTTAGAAACAAATAGTGCAAAGATAGATATTCGTGCATGTGCGTTTTTATTTAATTGTACTTTTTAAAAATTTAATGACAGCATTTTATTCTATAATTAATATCCCTCAACAGATTTATCAAGAAGGGGAAAAGTAATCAGGAGTCTCATAATAATATTAGTTCCTGGAACAAAAATCTATAGGATAATTTACGAAATACCTTTTAAAATTAAAATATTAAGATTAATAGGTCGACTTTATGTAAAGAATAGAGATTAATTAATATCAATAAAAGTAACTTAGCATTGAATATAAAATAATCCATTATATCCTAGAGATTCACTTAAAATAATTATGAATAAAGTTTCCAGAAGATACAACTATATCAGATATAACCAATAAATAATGTGTTTCTATCAATTAATTAGCCTATTTATAACACTATTATTAATATACATAATTATATATGATGAAGATTACCGAAAATGTGATTTTTTAATCATTCTGAACCTGAAGAAAACATATAGTTTTTAGCAGCTAATTGCAGAAGGTATAAAAAAGCCTTCGGGTAACTAATCGCTACATGTCGGTTTACTGGACATTTACAAGATTAGAAGAAAAACACTAATTTTTGCAAGGATTCTCGCATTGCACCCAATATGAAGTTAGAGGGACAATCACCATATTTATCAAATAGATAGATCCCTTTAAAGATATTATAGGTGACCACTCTGGTCATCGTCAAATTTGAATTTGAAACGAAAATTGTTATCTGTGTTTCAAGTTCATCGAACAAGCTCAGTGTGGTAAGAGCCATGTCTCTTTGAATTGATTTTGAATTCTCCGAACTAGAACCATAAATGATCGTTTTGATGTGTTTCAGGTAAGTCTCGGAATAGAGAGGTTGCTTTCTCTTTAAGCCTTTGGAGCATTTTGTACACCTTTGTGTAAGCTTATTCAAAGTTCCATTCTTGCAGCCAAACAAACACTTGATACGAATATTAGATATGGCAATCCTGTAATCTCCATCATTACTTTGCCAGTCTTCTACACACGCAATGCATTCACAAATGAAATGGAATTGCCTTATCAGAAGAAATTGCCTTTCTTGTTTACTCAAATTGAAGAATGGTAATGTATAGCTAATGCATATTTCAGTACCTTTCGGTATGATGGCCGATGACCGTAAAGTATGAGGTCCCACACAGATAGCATTGGGATTGCAGGAGTGTCCAATAAGTGAAAGTAGACATTGGATATTTTCACCAATAATTTTCACATTCAATGATTCTTCACAGGAAATGTTTGAGTTTGTATTTGCTTCCATACTCATCAGATGCCTCATAATCAATTTGGCAATCAACTTCTCACGTTCATTGAAATGTTCATCGTTGACACTTAGCTCCGAGGACAGATTTTCATCACCAAAGAAAATTGTGTACTTTTTTAACATGAATGTCATCACCACAGCCATGCAACTTATATAAGTCAAACCTTTAAATTCTCTCAACTCTTTGTGGTCAGTCAGATAGTACACAGTCCTGTAACTCTTTGAATCATAGACGCCTTCACAAGAGAATCCACATTTGGCCATTGAAGGTTTTTTTGCTTCCTCTTCTCTATCAAAAATTTTCACATAATCATGGAGTTTAGAATATCCCAAACTGGCAATGATCCTTAGTGTCATGCTTGTTAAGTCTCTCATTTCCAGTGTGTCAAATAGAGGTAGCAATGAACATTCATAACGATGGTAGGACTTAAAAGCCTCATCTCTGCATAGTTCATTGCAAAAAACAGCCTATGGGAAGAAATCCTACAATTGAATAATTTATATAACAAATTATATGGATCAAGAAAATAGTTGGTTGATTAGCTAATAGTTAAAGAACTGAATTCCACTGAATAACTTACAGATGTACACTGATGGCAAGGAACAAAGTTGAATTTACAAGGCTTGCTACAAGCAGAGCAGTGATTTTCAACATGTTTGGAGTCCAAAGTTGCTGCAACGAATCCTGGATCAACAGCCAATAAAGTTCCTGTACAAAAAACAATACTCACAATGTTTTGTTGATTTATTTAGCATTAGCATTAGCAAGTAGCTATATTGAATAATTTTATTAGGGGTTTAACGTCTGCTTTGGAACCAATGACCATATCGCTGAAGTAAAAAGGAAATAAAATAGATTGTGATGAAAGAAACAGACAGGAAGAAAAGTGGCTCCAAAAACAAAGTTAACAACCACCGTCGGTAGCAACACTCATGAATGCAGAAAAGCTACTCTGTGAATGTAGTCACTTATCAAAGAATTTAATTGATAGGGATACGAGCACCGATGACTGCTCTTACTGATGGAATAGGAGAATGAATTAGTGATAGTAAATGAAATCTACGAGCAAACGCAACACAAAAAGCTAAAAAGAAAATGAAGAGGTATTAGTAAATGGCGAAATGACTTTCGCTGCACGACACTTTCTCGAAAAAATCAAAATTATTTATTTAAATCTGGTATACTTATTTTACAGTACAAAACAGTGAAGTATACAATTTGTCAGCATCAAGCCTGGCCAAGGGAGGAGGACAAGTCCACCCCCCCCCCCCCCCTCTAATCAACCGGACCGCTAACTTAACCTTAGGTGGACAATAAATTTTTGGCGAAAGTGTCGTGCAGCGAAGTTGTTTTCGTCGAAAAAACCGGTCACCGAGTCTACTCAGGATACAGTTACGTAAAGGGTATGGTAACTAGTAGACGACGCCAAAATATGACGTCACCAAGATGTCACATATTTTGTTTGTGACCCAGCGTCTCTTAATACCTTCTATTAGAATGTTAATATCGAGATGTGTTTGAAATCAATTTATAAGCGTTTCGTGTGATATATAATTCAGGTTTGTTTGTTTTCTTATCTATAAGAAATAGGGTCATTAAACATGGTGCTAGCACGTTTCGTTACTGGACGTTTCCTACCCGGACGTTTCGCTAACGGACGTTTCGTGACTAGACGTTTCGTTACTGGGATGTTTCGTTACTGGGACGTTTCGTACCCAGTCACCATTAAACATATATATACCTAGGAGCATGAACC
>CANNZV010004547.1:0-39335 GCA_947561585.1 Caprella mutica
CAAAGTCTCTTAACCGCAAAAATCGGGTTGCTCAAGGTAAAGTCTCTTAAGCGCTTAGCACCAGTGAAAACGGTTACAATCTTGATGTGCTAAGCGCTTGACACTCACATAAAACGGTTGGAGTTAGCAGCAAACAAGAGTCTCTTAACCGCATCTCTTGCATAGAAAACGAAATGCAGGCATAGAAAACGAAGTACATATATAGCTAATTTTTGCAATGTTATTTATGGGGAGTGTATATTTACAATAATTATGGATAATGAATCGTAATAACTTTTCATGAAATAAAAAAGTATAGGTTTTAGTCCGGAGAGAATGATTTATTCGATGAAAAGTACGTAAATTGAATCAGGAATATCAATAAACCATTAGGTATAAAAAATATTATTTATATTAATTTTAAAACTACCTATGTATTTATTAATAAATTCATTCAGTTCTATTGAAATATATTTGGAGTAGATACAGCTTATGCTGTGAATCTGAATATAGTATAAAACACTTAGCCGAACTATTTCTCAAACAATTAAATCTGTTTGAAGATACTGGAATCTACAAACAGTTTTTATACAGGGTTTGAAACTGTGTACCAATCATTACGCTTAGCTTTTGTTTCTCAACCTTTTATTACCGCTTAATTCGGCACAAATTTCAAGACCATTCTATTGTGCCTTAGATCTGTTACACTGTAGAGATTTGAAATATAGAAATACCTATACCTAGTTTAAATTGTAAATCTAGGTCCAAAAACTCATTAATAACATTGAGCTCAAAATATGTTTGTATAACCAAACCTCTTCATCAGGTAAGTCGTCACTCGTCTCTTGATATTTTGAGTTTGAAAATGTACCTGGGGTAAGCCAATCTACCTAATTAGGTAGCAAGGTTGGTTAGTTTAATTTGTTTCATATCCTGAAGTACTACTTAGGTATGGTTTATAACCTAAATTTACAAAATAGTAGGTAGGTATATAGGTAGCTATTATGCCATGTTTCAGAGTCTGGATAATTGTAGGTACCTAAGCCAATTTTTGAGCCAAAATTTCACAAAAATTCTGAGCTAGGTAAGCCAATTTGGCTCATTTTTGTAGATTTCAAGCCAAAATTAACGTGAGAACATAAGAATTAATTCAAAATTGTATACCAATTAGGTCTAGTTACATACCTACTTATCTGAGTATTGACCTTTTGAAATCTAAGACAATTAGTTGGCTTTAACTGACATAACAACTCTAAAACATGGCTAGTATGTACTATGAATATGTATGGTTACCTACCTCTCTGAGCTCTCTAGACTATAGTTCAGTTGAGAGATACTAACTCAGTAGAGACCCAGTAAATAAACTTTTATATAAATCCCAGCCCAGCCCCCAGGTACTAACTACCTAGTGGCTAGTAGCTACCTAATAAAACTTATGTCCATCCATGTCACAGAGTACGATATGTCAATTAAAGCCGATTAATTGGCTTATATTTCAAAAGGTGAAAATCAGATACCTATTTCTAATTGGCTTAAAATTTTGAATTAATTCCTTTGTTCCAACTTCCAATGTTAATTTTGAAATCTTCTAAAAGAAAAATGAGCCAAATTGGCTTACAATTTACCAGCCTCTGAAATATGGATGATTTGGATGTCCATTCTAGCTATTTTATTTGTGGGTTAATGACAATTATTTTGAGCAAATTAAGAACTTCGGGCCTTCATTGCAAATGTAGAGATCAGTCTGTATTTGGTGCACAAAATTCCAGACTTTTTCTAAAAATAAAAAAGTTGAAAAAATCCACCAACAATTTCCAAAAATTTGACTGATTTTTCCACTAAACAGTGAAAATTAATGGTTATATAGGTAGGAATGAAGAGCTAGAAATCCACCGACTTAGCTAGAATCTTATTTTCAAAGAGGCAAAATTCCCCCCGACATGTCGGTGGAATTTACCATAAAATACAGTCTGAATCTGACAGTAGAGACATTTCTCCCAGTTATTCTTGCCTCTAGGTAGTCCTACAATTAGTACAATCATTTAATGTTTTTTAGGATAGAATTTATGACAATTTGAGCCTAGCTCAGCCTGCTCAGGCAGTCAGGCTAGCCAAAGACCAAAGTAAAATAGTATATCTCTTTGTTTCATAAACTCTCCATTTGTCTCTCCATTTCTTTTCAAAAATAACCAAATTTCTCTCCAAAATGACCAAATTATCATAAAATCTCCCCAAAATAACATTTTAAATGTAGTGTAGCATAAGAGAAATTAGATATTTCTCTCCATTTGCAATTGAAGGGCTAAAAATAACTGTCAGTCTGGCACAAACACGCCATTAAAATGGCGAGTTTGCCTCAGTTTGGACATGCTTTATTACCTGGAGGCTGGAGGTTAACTGGAGTCTTAAATCTTGAAGGGACATGTAGCTAGAGAGTTTATGAGAATTACTATTTTACCTGGAGCTGGAGTTAGTGGAGTAGGTAGAACCTAGTATGAGTGTATTAGTAACCAGTCTGTAAAGTGTGGTAAATCTGTCTCAAAGATATTCAAATCTGTCTCCAAAATAACCAGACTTCTGCAAAATGTCTCCAATAAAAACATAAATACATGTAAACAATGGAATTAATTAGGAAAATTAATTATTTTCCCCTCAAAATTTGTCTCCAAAGTTCTTCGGAGATATGAATTCGCTTTGCAGACCTGGATGACTCAGGATGAGTAGTATCTAATTATCTGTTTCTTGCTTCATTATTAAATATTCATAGTGTAGCTAAATTATATACCTAGGTAGGTTTCTAGCCACTATCTGTAATTGTGTAAAAACAACTTGGTATTATAAATTTATGTACCTAATATGACTAATATCAATATCTAAGCAGAGTTGAGGCTGTTATTTATAACTCAAAATTTCAGATATCCTAGCCCATTCTGCATAATGTAGCTTCTTTCAGTGACTTCAGTGTCTCCTGACTTTCAGATATTTTAATTTGATGTGAAGTTGAGTTCATGCTATTAAGCTCAGCTTATCAGCAGATTCCCAGTCAGTTAGCAGAAAATGGGACATTTTTAAGATTTTCTGGAATTCTGTGTGAACACTCTCTAATTTTCTCCCATATTTATATGTAGTTTACTGAGAACAGAAGCCTAAATAGAAGATTTCTTTGAGAACACTTTATAGTTCTCAAATGGCCTGTCTTGGCAGATTCCCAGACTGAACGAACTGGTAAACGGTTCTCCAAGAAATTCTTACCTCTTATTTTGCCTTTTGTTCTCGGCTTAATAATGTAAAATAGTAAAAATAAATGTAGCTAAATATAATTAGTATAGGGGGATATGATTATTAATTCATATTAAGGATTATTGTCACAAAAAATGTTGAGAATGTCCTATATTTTGCAGACTGAGATGTGGGCAGATTCTATCAACTTATCATCATAACATCTTAGTCTTTTCTCCAGCCTTTGAAGAATAGTTAAGACTGATAGGCATTAGCTAAAATTGATTACCTACTACATAGACCAAGAGTATGATAGTATGGGAAATGTTTAACATTTTCTGTACTTACAATGTTTAATTTTCTTATATTTACATGTATTTTACATTTTACTGAGAACAGAAAGCAAGATAGAGGATTTCTTGAACACTTTACCAGTTCTTGCAGTGTGGACTTAGGATACTAGTTATTATTTACTTTAAGTTTTAACCTAGCTACTTACCTAGTCACTTTTTGGTTTCTTTCACAGTTAAATATAGTTTTTCCCCTTTGAAAATAATATTCCAGCAACGTTGGTGGATTTCTAGCTATTAATTCTTATGCTTACTATTAATTCTTATGTTTATCATCAATTAATGTTTACTGTTAATTAAATTGGAAATAACCTATTGGATTTTTTTCAGCTTTTTTAAAATGCAAGTGGGTTCTTGTGCACCAATTACATACTGGGTTATGTTCAAAAGTTTGTTGTTATATTGATAATTCAACATTTAATTTCAAATATTTATTTGTGCTTAAATTTGAACTAATTCTTTTAAGCAAATATTGCTATAAATAATAGTCTGAAAACCACTATCAAAAATTATTTAGGCCAACAAATGAATTTTACAGACTAAATACTCTTTATTTGAAGTTTTCATTAATTTTATTTTATTATAATATTAAGCTTCTACTAGCTACACCCTAAAATAAAAATATTTAAGTACAAAAACTAAAAATTAAACCTACCTAATTGGGAAAATTATCACTTCAAACTATTGATTATTGACTTTTTGAAGTATGTTTGAATCTGTTATTTGTATGGATTATATATTTTGTCAAGCAATTAGAACATACCTAAGTAGAATGTTGTTGAAGTATTGGCTACTAGAAAATAATCTATGGTGCTGTTTGTCAGTGTCTTGCAAAAAGTTCAAAATACGATAAAATATATTTGGTAGTAGCTACCAGCCTAACAGTGCTAACACCACTGCATAACAGGTTACTTAGGCAAATAGGCAGTATTTGCTCCACAGATGGAAATATTTAAAATGGGAATGGAGTGTTGAGGCCCACTTTTGAAAATTAGGTCTTAACTGATGAATTGATTACTTAACTCCGAAGTTTTGCAGATTTCAAAATATTAAGATTGAATTGATGCAAATTTTATAAAACGAAGTATTTATCCTCCAAAATTCGTTTGTTTGCCAGCAGAATTTTTCAAAGTTGGTCATGGCTTGTAACTTGTAGTCAAAATCTTGAGTAATGAGTAAAATTTGAAAATAGGTTTCATTTCTTTCGTGCCACCCAGTATATTGCAGATTCTTTTAAATAATTTTTTATTTTGGTGAATCAAATATTGATGAGATATTGCATAGCATACTTTATAAGTTTGGGTAAGATAAGAATGATGAGTTTAGGTATCTTAACATGCTTTCAGTAAAACCTATAATATTAGTTAAATAGCCAATTTAATTTGGATAGAACTGGAGTACCAAACTTTGATCCATATTACTAATTGAATTAGAATTATGAGCAAAATGCAAAGTCCAGTATTTTCATTTTCGAAAATATATATATTTGAAATTGCTAAAGAATTTCTCTCCATTTTAACATTGAAATGAATTTGAAAATCCTCAGCTAAAGAGTTAATTTGTAGATTCATGTACATAATAACAGTCTTACCTATTGAAACCAAGTAAAGTAGCTACTTATAATTCCAATTTAATCATTTTTTCACTAAAACCCTAGCATCGACTAGGGTATTCTACTATTCCATCACACTTTCCTGCAAACTTTGATCTAACATAAGAACTAATTCAGGTAGAAGCTCCATACTTACACCATCCTAAGATATCATTTTGATAATGATGTGTACCTATTTTCAATCTTGTATCTCTTATGATTAATGATTTATTAGCATACCTTTACTATGAATTAGGGTAATTGCATCGCACTGGTGGGGTAAATAATCGCAGTGATATTATTCCGACTCTAAATTTAATAAGTTATTATCTATAAATGTGTGATTGGTTTATCTGTGATTTCATTCAAACTTGCAAATATTTTGCATTGGCTACAGTTATCAAAAAAAGATGTTGTATTTTTATTTAAACTATGAATTATAATATTTGGAAAATGAAATAGAAAATATGACTACTAAACAATTATTTAGCTTATATTCATAAACTTGAAACTCCTTTTTTGTTTTTTGGTTATGGCGGCAATGGGCCATAATGATACAATTTTTAGTGTAGCTACTTACTGGTAGTCAAGTTATTGGTATAAAAATATTCTGAAAAGCTATTCATTTTTGGCTTAAGAATAGGACAGTTGATAATAAAGGTCAACTTAGAGAACAAAAACTTTGAAACCATCTAAAGAAGAAATCTTATGATCTATGCAACCTGTTGAAAATATTTTAAATTTTATGTTTTGATAATTAAATATAGTAGCTATAATTCATCAATATGCTGTGTGTTGTGTGCCATGAACAGTTAAATTTTCTTATCAGTAATATGCTTAACAAAATTTCTAAACAATTATTCCTTTCAGATAAATCTATCAAGACTTGGAAAAGGACATCTCCTGATACTTCACCCTTGGATAACTTGTAGTGTCATCTTGATTTGCTATGTGAGTAGACTTTTCACTGTATTTATATGTTGAAGGTAGCTATAGCTAATTAAAGTATCATAACTACATAATAATGTGTCTGAAGTTGGTTAATTGATATTAACAATGATTTTTCTCCTAAAAATGTTCAAAATTGAATATTTTGAATATATATATTTTTTTGATCTCTTTGAATGAGAATTTTGTGTTTAATATTTATCAAATGTTTGCAGCTAAGTTGTCTCACAAATAAATTATGAACATTCTTTTGTAAATTAAGTAAAGTCTCATTATCTAACCGATGTCATAAAATGTTATTCTATTGACAAAGTAGTTCTATTTTGTCATTACAATCAATCTAAATATAGCAAAGAAAGTTCTTAATTATCTTGATAAAAGTGAAGATGGAAAACATTATCTAGCTACTGGGAAATGTGTAGTGAGTTTAAACTCGGTAGCTAATTTGATGCGAAAATTAATATTCAGTATAAAGTACCATCCTCTTTTCATCCAAATAATCTTAAAAATATGATGTTTTCATTTGAACAACTGATCTGTTTATTTTTTTTTAATTTTTATTATGCACAACAGCTTGCTGTTCTAAAGTAAACAGTTTAGTGATGGGAAAGAATAAATAAATATAGAAGTAGGCTATTATAAACTCGAGCATTTAGCTTATGTTTATCACAAAATACTTATTTGAATATAGCTAGTTAAAAATGTATTTGCATTTACTGTAAATAGAAAAATATTTACATTCAAGCACAGGAAGGTGACTACAAAACCAAGAGCCTTTTGTAGCTTTTTACTCAATACTCACACTATCTATTTTAAAATGATTTATTATATTTTTATATAACAAAGCAGAACAAATCTATTTTAAAGATTGTAATATAATTATATCACAAACTTAATCACAGAGCTCCCTGGCAAATTCTTCAAAAGATAAAAATTATGTAAGATCACCACAGTTTGGTAACTTTTATCCAAATAATTTTTTCCGAACTGAATTTGCTACTTTCTAATGTATCTAACTTTTTAATTTTATGACCTTTTAATGAATGTATTTTATTTAACAGGTGTGCAACTGTCCCAAGATTGCTCTGCTATGCCTTCAAACATCAGTACTGCCACTGCATACATACATGTGTAGTTTGAGTAGATGCTCCTTATTGTAAGTCAACATCATATCATGTTGATCTCTTGTAGATGTAATTTGAAGTTAATTGATTAATGAGTTATATATATAATTAACTAATTCTAAAACGATTGGTCCAAGATCATGCTTTGGCAAAGAATGAACTTAATATATAAAATTAGCTGTATTCATTAATATTGAATGAAAAATTAGAAGTATTTAAAATTTTAAAGTAAGTTCTCAAATTTAAATAAATATGCTATATGCATTAGCTATATCAGAAATACAATAAATATCTATCTAATTTACTGCATTCAAAATAGCTATATAATTGATCAAAAAAATGTAACTAGCTGCTATTTATAACTAGCTATCGGAATTTTACAACAAATATAGATTCTTAATAGCATGTTTTTTATTGTTTATATCATTATTAAATTATTAATATTGCATCAATACTCATTTTTAGGTATCTCTTCAATTGACCCCAGGAGCTCCATCCTGAAGCTGTCGATGGTTAATGGAAGAAAAAGGGACCTGAACTGTTGTACTGTGGTTTATAGATTGTTTTTCATATTTTAACGCTACTTGCAGTTCTAGAGGATAGCGCTACTTGCAGTTTTAGAGGATAACGCTAGGGTTATGCTCTTCAACTACGAGGTCTTAAATTTTGTGTTAGGTAGGCTCGTAGGCTTCATTTACTATCACCTCTTCATTTTCCTCTTCCATCCGTAAGTGCAGTTACCGGTGCTTGTGTTTTTCATCACATTCCTTTGTAAGTGACGGAGGAGCTTTTCTGCATCCATAAGCTTTGTAATAACAGTTGTTTGTATCACTGCTCATGTAACCACTTTCCTTCTCCACTTATGTTTCCAGTCCTTTGTATTTAATTTTCTTTTGACTTAAGTGATATGGCATTTTGTTCCGAAACAGACGTTAAATCCCCTACTAATATGAATTTATTACATTGATTGGTGTCTCTTCAGCACTATACTAGTCTAGTTGCTAACAGTTTACTTATGGTATTTTTCTTAATATACATTTTTTATTATTTAGAGTACCTTCATACAGTATTAATAATTAAAAGTACAGCATTAATTATTTACATCCTCTTACCATCGTGTATTTGGTTCGTGATTTTAAGTATATATTCTATTTATTTAGTTTAATTTTTTTCATTTTGAATGTTCTCATGCAAACTCCTTCATTATTTGTATTATTATCCTTCATAAAATTTAAAATATATTAATTATAGTTGTGAAATCTTCATCTGTATTGTCGATACTAATAAAAGTAATATCTGTATGAATACCGCCAGATTTATTTCTTTTATCATTACATAATATTATAGAACTAAGGTCTACAATCATTGTTCTGCAAACCACATACAATTAGACTCAGTATATTTATATTATTTGGTTTTAATGTTTATGATACTCTGTGAGCAACAATAGAGCGAATCACTAACCTGACGCTTAGAAAAAAAGATTGTACACTTTGTTTTGATTTTAAATTTATGAACAAACAATAAGTTTTCGGCTTTTGATTAATTAAGATATAACTTGTTTACTAAAGTATATAAACGTTCCTATAAGTTTATCCAATTGCATACCTTTACACGAATAATAAATGGTTATAGTATGCCTAGTTGATAATCAAAACAAATGGTGTACATTCTTTTTCTTTAGACCTAAAATTTGTAAGTCTGAAGTAAAAATAGGTATTGTAGAGTTTTTATTATAAAAATAACAAAAATATGCTATCAAATTTCATGCGATTTGCAGCAAGATGGTGAGAAGCATCAGCTTCATTGATTAAAGCAATAAAAAGATTTGCTTGAAAGGAAGTGTCCGTAGGATGTTAAATTCCCAAATCACAGTTTTTTGTTATTTACCAATCTGTAGTTTACCCACACCAATCCTAAAATATACCTAGACATTACAATTAATAAAGTTTATTTTTGGAAATGTGAAATTTGTCCACTGTTGAATAATCAATACAAATACAGTTTCTTTTGCTGTACAGTACAGATATTTGTTGAGTGTTATTGTTTTGAAGTTATTTGTAATTACTAAAGCAAAAATGACTAGATTGGAACTGACTACTATAGATTATAAAAAAATATTTATGTTCACTACCATCATTCTACTAAACATTTAATTCAACTAACCTCTCCTGATATTGTGTGATTAAAAGTATAATGCAATGTTAATAATTATTTAAATATATCACTTTATTAAAAACAAGATAATTAAAGACTTGCATATTGAGCAACAGAAAATGAAAATGTAATTTAAATTTAAAGCTTCAGCAAATAAAGATGTTAAGAAGTGCATATAAATTAATTTGCAGCTTAAAGATACAGCTTTCGTGATATCGAAATTAAAATGAACTGCTATAATTTACAACATCATGTCAACTTAATTTACGTGATTTATATTATTCTTCATCACCAAAGTGATTTGAAGTAATTATTGCAGGCCTCACAAAATAAATGTTTTTATAGTACAATATATCTACCGCTATTATATAATAAAAATTGGAAACATATTAAATTCCATAAAAATTGTAGAGTCTAATAAAGAACATAAAAAGAACAAGGTTAATACTTGAGTCTACCCTCGCTCCGTTTTCTATGCAATGAGATGCGGTTAAGAGACTCTTGTTTGCTGCTAACTCCAACCGTTTTATGTGAGTGTCAAGCGCTTAGCACATCAAGATTGTAACCGTTTTCACTGGTGCTAAGCGCTTAAGAGACTTTACCTTGAGCAACCCGATTTTTGCGGTTAAGAGACTTTGGCTTGTGGCCCTTCATATTATATGTGAATATATTAATTATATATTATATGTGAATATATTAATTATATATTATATGTAAATATATTATTAATTATTATTTACTATTATTGGAATATGCACCTTACAGTCAAGGAAGATTTTTGAAGAAACTATGTAATAAGAGTATAAACAGCTAACAAGAAATTAAATATTTTGTATTCAAATAAGTAACAATATATGCTTTCAAATTTACATTCCGGCAATAAAAAATATTCAATGGTAAAATCAAATGCACAGGTATACCCCACACTTATTATAACTAGCACATATGACTAATCAAAACATCAGGAGCATGTCTCGTAATTATTTTTCCTATAAAGGAGCTAATTGAGGAGTAACTTTTGACAATTTTATTCCTAGTTTTCAGTTAAGCTTTTTTGCCGTAACTATTACAATTATTATCATCATGAAGGTGGGATAACCAAAAATAATTTTATGGGAAATATACTATTTACCATAAAATGATTTTCAATCTTTCCCACCTACAAGATCATAATATTTGTAATAGTTATCGAGAAAACAGTTTAACTGAGAGTTAGCTATATTCACTTAACTTGCGGAGTGAATATACTTAACTTTAGCTAGCAAGAGTTGGTTAATATTTCCTACCACCTGTAATATGTTTTCTGACTAGTTGTAAACGTAAATTATTTGTAAATAAAAATAATTAATTTATTGCGATAATAACTTCTAGCTGTTTGAATTCTGTTATTTTTTCATTATATATATAATTTATTAAATAAATAGTAGGTGTCAAATTGTTTCACAAGTTATATTTATTGTTTAAATAGTAAATGGTAATTTTTCTATAGAAATAAAAATCGTAATAAAAAATATATGAGCAAACAAAAAATATGACTGGAAATCAAATGATCGGGGACCAAATGACCGAAAATCATATGGTATGGAGATCAAATTGTATGGGGATCAAATGACTGAAAATCATATGCTATGGAGATTAAATTGTATGGGGACCAAATGACCGAAAATCATATGGTATGGAGATCAAATTGTATGGGGATCAAATGACCGAAAATCATATGGTATGGAGATCAAATTGTATGGGGATCAAATGACCGGGGATCTAATGACCGGAGATCTTTTCACCGGGATAAATTGACCGGCTACCATTCGATATACCTATGTAGGTATTTCAGGGGGTGTGTCGCTCCCCGGTCTCCCCTGGCAGGTCATTAATCAATCATGATGTGTGTAGTACAACAAATTAGCGGATACAACAAACTACATTACATTTTTATGAAAAAAATCTATAATGTTTGAGTAATTTCAATGAAAACATGAGTTTTTTTTAAAGTTCTCAATCCTTCAGCGAAAAACCCTCATATCTCAAACACGGTTGCGATTTTCAGATTCTATGTACAATAAAACATATAATAGAAATGGTTTAAATTAAATTTTGTGGGGGTTGTCAAATGGGAAAGATGATAGATTCAATAAAGATTACAAAACTCTCTGCAAAAAAAATATATATATATTAAATATTTGTTAAATCTTTTTAACTCCTACCAATTTGAACCAGGTTCTTTTAATTTGCTAAAGATACTAAGCAGTGATGGTTGGAGTAAGACGAATTGCCTTTCTTAATTTATTTCACCTTCATGTACACATATAAACAAATAATTGGTAACTAGCTTGGGGACAACAAGCAATGAAAAATATTAATGCAGCCGGAGACATAAAATGACCGGTAATTTGATATAGGCACAAAAAAAAAGAAGCTAGAAAATAAACAGTTATTTCTCTGTAGAGTGATGAGGAATAATTTTAGTGAGAAAGCAAGTTGAGAGTACACGTGCTATTGAGGTTTATGCTATAAGGTTGAATGGATTAAATTCTAAAGGAATATACATTTATGTACATTACTAAATAAATTACACTCAGCATTCATAGAATTTATTTTCCAGCCAATTCTAATTATTCAGAGGCATAAATAATCTCGAGAATGAAGCAATGAATTCGTCCACTTCTTATTTTACATGTTGATGTTCAAATGCCTTGTCATAATTTTCTCTCTAGGCTGTCTGTGCACTACTTCAGTTTCAGTTCTTCCTAATTCAATTAAATACAAGAGAAAGCGAGAAAAAAGGGCTGGAGTTTAAAGTTTCATCAATTACTGCTACTTCTCTTCTTATTACAGAAATTTCAGCTACGTGAAGTAAAATATAATATAGCCATTGCTGTATTTACTTAATTTAGTGAAGGCTTAATTACATCGTATGAGATATATTTTTCTAATTAATACTCACTACCCACTATGTAATGTGATCTTATGAGAAATAGGGATTCTTGAAAATATTGTACTTATCATAATGTGATAATTATCTATTTAAAAACATGGAAACAGAAAGTTTTTGCCAATTCTAGAATGAAAATTCATATATATGAATGGAAGTTTCATATATTCTATGCAAATGTTTCTCTTCACATCCATATCATGCAGATATGAATGCCCTTTTGGAGTAACCTATAAAAAAATATATAAGGTACGATTAGTACAACCTCAGCTCCCCCCCCCCCCTCCCCACTCCCAACAAATAGTATGTATAGTATTGTACACTTTAATGATTTAGAGTATTTAACTTAAGTTGCTCGATCGAGCAGTATAGTTACTGATTCACTGTTCAATCGAGCTATCTAAGTCGAGACCCCCCTCAAGGCCCCCCAGCAGGACCACTAACCTAGCCTTATGTAATTATTATTATATCTGATCTCAATATTCCTTGGAGGTCCCCTCCACTCTAATTTTTTAGTAATTCATTCATTAGAGCTAATGTTACTGATTACAAAACTACAAACCATTTCAAATTTGGTTCTTTATTTTTATTAATATATGTAATTTAAGTTATTCTTGTGATTTCACTTCTAACCTAAGAATTTCAAGCGAAGAAATAGAATCAAATATCTCTGAAAAATTCAAAACTGTAATATAGCTTTTTTATATTTTATATATTATAAATGGTTACCTATACTTCTACTTCAATACCATTACCCTAAAAAAACATTAGGTACCTAAAAGAGAACCCAATTACCATTAAATTTACTAAAACACGTGATAAATTAGACTTCAATCTTAGAAAGAGTGGAAGTTTAATGTGAATATTTTTTTTTATATAATTTATTATGAACATAATACTTGGTCGATTTCTTTTCTGCTAACTGTTATTTGTTATATAACTGTAGCTCTACAAATTTAAAGCAATACCAGATTTTTTCTAATTTAGAGCGGAGGGGACCTTTAAATGCTCAGGGTATACGATGCAATCCTTAAGATGTAGCGTCAACGCGGGCATTGCCCCGCACTTTGTGAACAAGTCCAATTATCTATAAAACTATTACAGATAGAGAAGATCTGTAAGATGCAAAAGAAAGAGGTAGTCACTTATTTTATACAAACAAAACGGCTTAGCTCTATGACCAATAGATTTTCTAAAAAAAATGCTACCCTAGCAAACAGGGCATTAATCCTGCACTATTCAGGGCATTATCCCGCACTGCGGGGTAATGCCCTGCACCACTCCAGGCAATATTCTGCATTGCAGGTTAATGGCCTGCACCCTTATTAACTTGGAAACTAAGAGATCAATCTTAATTTGGATTACACCATCATAAAGAGCAGCTTCTAAACTCTTAGAAACAATGTTAAAAGTACGCTAATACAACACTTGGAAATAGCGTCATTTGCTTGAACAAGTAACACCTATGAAAGTTAAGAGGCTCAATATTGAGACACCTGAAAAAATAATATTGAGCCACCTCAATATTGAGCCACCTGAAAATATAAATCGCGCATAATTTACTATTACGAAAAATTTATATGTTAAAATATACTTTAAATGTTGCACAAACATCAGAAAATAGTTTAAGTTCATTTATGTGAAGTCAGATTCATGTTACAGACAAGAATTTATTTTATATTACGTTTTTTGTTGGTGCATAAAAACTCCTGCATAATAAAAGTTTGGGCGGGCATCTTTTCGCACATACACTACACACTGTATGTATACACACTACACACTATGTATACACACAACACACTGTATGTATACAATTATGTTAATTTTTATAGAAAAAAAAATAATTTGCTAACTATTAAGGTTTAGATTGAGTTTCTTTTTCCATAACTTAATGTATCAATAAATACTATACCTCATAAAATATTAATATAGGTTATTCTTTATAAGTATAAGGTACATGTAAGTATTAGGTATCAATATACCTTATACTTATAAGGTTCATTACTATATAAGCAGCTCCGTTGCCTGAAATTGCCTGTCACATCCATCAGACCTGAGTGCATTACTTGGTCTCATATTAATGCCGTGGTGGAATTGCCCACCATATAAATTATATATAATGATCACCATAGATAATTTCACTTTGTAATTAGAGTTGTCATACACTGGTCAAATATATGAGAACATCAACCTTCTAGGTTTAAAAGATAATATTTTTGAATCAAAACATGAAGAAGAACGTGGATCTATGAACATTAATTATTTGAATAATTATAATTATAATAATCAGAAACAATAATTATTGTACTTCTCCGGATAGAAGTTCATAGTTTATTTTAATAAATCTTCTATGGCCCAACCATAAGTTTCTTGGGCAAATAGTGAATGCTGTTAAGACTAAATCATAGTAATTATGATGGCCATAATCATAGATGGCCCCGCCACCATAACTTGTTATCTTGGTAGTACCTAATAATAGTGAAAATTATCAAATATCTTGAAAATAGTAAATGTAATAATATAATGATATATGAAATGTTAGAATTGTTCAATTTATATATATCATAATCAATGACTAGTGTATACAGTAAAAATGATATCTTTTAATTTGATAAAAATAAGATTTTTTTACAAGAAATATTGAATATTTCACGAAATATATCTAAATTTCACAACAAATATCCAAAATTTTATGACTTATATACAAAATATTACATAAAATACAGAATCTTCACAAAAAAATCTCAAAAATAGAAGTAAATATTAACTTTTAAATAAATATCCTATGAATTTGTAAGTCATCTCCTAAGTACCACTAATGACAAATAAGATTGATGATTTTCCTATAAAAAATTTCCCCCTTGAGTGACATCACGTGCTGCAAAAAGGACAAAAATTTGTAGAGTAAAGTTCAGTGCATTAGGAAGATGTCAGATTGATGTTCTAATAGAGAGAGATGAGAGTTATTTGATAAATGCTTTTCACCTTCCGCACTTTAGGTCACATTTTGTAACGTAAACATCCTCCTTATTTAGAAATTATATTAGGGAAAGTTACGAAATATTGGACACTTCCACATCTTCGATCATATAATAAAAATAAAATTAAAACATTTTAACAGGTTATTTCAATTGGTATCCATGATACCTGCAGATATCATGGTACCAGTTAAAATAATAAATTATATATTATCTTCTACATAGTACAGAGTGATCCATAAGCATCTGAATCATTACACATGTTAAAATAAGAAGCACTAATAAACCTACAGTTTTGAAACTAGTTTTACTTGAAAGAATACATCTTGGATATTTGATTACATTTGTTTTTTTAAAACTATATCATTTAAATGTCATATGATAGCCATACTTTTTAGACTAAGAAGGATTCTTTTCACGGTTGAATGTAAAACATTCGTGAGGATTGAAATCTGTGATTGACTTCAATAACCGAAGTATTTTCGGTACTGAAAACTTTAAACTACTGTCTATCATCATTGCCTGATAGATGAATATGTGCTTTATCTGATAAAAGAATGTTATGCATGAATAACTCATTTTCACCAAGAATAAGAAATGCCTCTGCGTTAACCAAACAGTGAAATCAACATTTCTTTTTAAAGAAATGTTTTGCTATTATTTAAAAAGTGTAATTTTCAAAACCTAATGTGAACAAATTTACAAGATATTCCATTAAATAAAACGTGTTTCAATTCTCTGCTTGTTAGTTTACATTTTATTAACAAATGAAAAGGGTCAGATGCTTATTGGTCACTCTGTATGATCTAACATGTGGAACTAGCCTATAATACGTAACGTAGCCTAATGTACTTTGTTTTGAATGTTTCTATTTAAAAAAGTTGTCTTCTGTTTATTTTAACGATTGTGTGTTTATCTACCTTAGGTTATTATTATCCTATTTTTACACAGATGTATATTATATATTCATTATTTAATAAACTCCATCGAAAAGGCCAAGCTATACATTTTTGATTACTTTTGAAATCATAGGATTTTTTTAGAAATAATCGGATTTTTTATCTAGTTTTTGTTAAATATTTGGGATCAGCTGTACAATCCGAAACCCCAGTCCATTTTAGGAAATTTTCTACATTTTTTAAATAGCATATTTCGTAATTTTTTATCTATGAATATTTTGCTAATTTCATTCTGTGTAATCTCAGATTGTTCCAGGCTATCTGTTTTTCAATTTTCTGTTTTTCGAATTTTCTGTTTTCCGCATTTTCCTTTTTACCGTTTTTTCCAATTCCGTGTTTCTTCGTATTTTCATTTTTGTGGATTTCAGGGTTTTCCGAATATCGTTTCTTTGTATTTTTAGGTAATTTCCGATTATTCTTCCTTTTCTAATTTTCCTTGTTTTCTTGGAATTATAAGTTTTACAGAATTTTTCTGTCTTCTCTACTTTTGTTTCCGGGTTTTTCTATTTCCCGTTTTTTCGGGATTTTCTGTTACTGGATTTTCCAGATTTTCTGAATATTACTTTGAGCGTGACAGACCACAGACTGACAAATAAAGATAAAGAAATCATTTCTTAACATAGAATTTAATAAGTCCATTAATTGTATTGATCTAATTAAGTGATATAAATTTGTTCTCAAGCATCGATGGTAATTGTCTAAAAAATATTTGTTGTTATTTTAGTTATAAAACAAATGAAATTATACCTGTCTACTCAAAAATTTCCTCTTTAGGAGCAAAAAATAATTAATCATTGTTTCAACTAAACACATATTCAATAATGAATAACTAAATATATAATTATAATTTCATAAAGCATCCATATAAACTTGTTCATATGAAAGAAATTATATAATACTTCCAGGTTACAACACTTTTCATTCAAATAATAATTACGAGGCCAATGTTAATCCAAGGCATAAAAACTTAACGTAGAACAAACTAACTAATGAAATTTGCATAATGTATTTGGCGCAATAAAACTCCCTCCACATTAAATGATGAATAATTACACGAATTATTTGCAGTAAAATTCTTCACAGTGGAAATTATTTAATTATCTGTTTTATAATATTTAACTCCATCTCTTATGCTAATGTAATTAAATTACAGCAAAATACAGTTGCTAACATGCCTGTGGTAATTAAATTTACTAAGTTTTTATTGTTTGAATAACAGTATGAGAATGGGAATAAGAATGATAGAAGAAGAATAATTAATATCACATGAAGTATTGTAATCATCACATTTCCCTCCTGACGAAGTATTGTAATTATTACATTTTCCTCCTGACAAATTATTGTAATCATCACATTTCCCTCCTGACGAAGTATTGTAATTATTACATTTTCCTCCTGACGAATTATTGTAATCATCACATTTTCCTCCTGACGAGGTATTGTAATTGTTACATTTTCCTACTGACGAAGTATTGTAATTATTACATTTTCCTCCTGACGAAGTATTGTAATTATTACATTTTCCTCCTGAGGAAGTATTGTAATTATTACATTTTCCTCCTGACGAAGTATTGTAATTATTACATTTTCCTCCTGACGAAGTATTGTAATTATTACATTTTCCTCCTGACGAAGTATTGTAATTATTACATTTTCCTCCTGACGAAGTATTGTAATAATCACATTTCCGACCAGGAGTTGGAATTATCACATTTTCCTTCTGACTTAAGTATTGGGTTAATTTGTGCTTTAATTCTGCCTCCGATTTTCGATATTTTGACACTTTAAATAGTTAAAATGAACCATTTTAAGATGTTTTTCGTGAATACCGATTGTTTTGGAAATGCTTCGTTTTCGAGATATAGCACAATTAAGTTTCGGATAGGCCAGGTTAACTTTGGGGTCTGGAAAGGTACATTTGCAGTTTATTTCAGATAAATAGCATCATAAATACGTATATCGGGGGGTGTGCCGCAACTCGAACCCCCAAGCCAGGTCATTAAGTAATCATGGAAGTGTGCATTACATCAAACTATCAGATACAGCGAACTACATTAAAAGTTTCATGTTACTATGATTTCATGTCACAATAATCTAAGAGGCGGAAAATCTTTGTGTTTTCTACAAGTCTAATGTTATTCCTACCAGAAACTCAATTGTGCTATATCCCGAAAACGAAGCATTTCCACAAACAAATGGTTCCTTTTACCTATATGAAGTGTTAAAATGTCGAAAATCCGAGGCGGACCTAAAGATCAAATTTACCAAGTATTGTAATTATCACTTTTTCTTCCTGACAAAGTATTGTATAATTATTCAACTTAGAAAGACATTTCAAGATTATTATTCAGCTAAAACGTGATTATATTTTATGAGAATTGCGTTAGTGCTGTATCAGGCACAATGTCATTATAAAATAAGTTAATGCAGAGAAAGTATCATTATAATGAAAGGTAGGAGAGTTACGGACACCTTTGGGTATACAGCGGCAGCAACGTCCCTCTCCAACAATGCACCTGACACCTCTAATCCCTCTCTCTAAATTACAGAAGCTGCTTAACTTCTATGGTTAATGTGCTGAGAGTTTCTAAGTAGTGTGACATACGAGTGTTATGAATTATCCACTCTGGCTTAACTAAATAAAAGGATAAACTTCGTAAGCTATGAAGGCATGGATTTAGTAGGTGCCGTACATTAGTGTTTAGAAACCAAGCGACAAAAGAAGAAGAATACTTTCAAGTGAAACTATTAAGTTTATACCTATTGTTTAATATTTATTCTGAATAACCATTGTAATAAAATACATTGCACTGCACTAAAGTCATCAGATTTTAACTTCTGTGAATATATTTTATTTCACTAATGATATTACTTTGTCGTAGAAAATTTTAGCAGTCGTCGAATAATTTATGCATGTAAATGGATCATTTTTTTTATAATTGATCAAAATTTCAAAATAAATGTGCTGCAATTTCTTCTGGTATAGAAAATATTTTAGGAGTATGTTTGGTAATTTGGTTGGTCCTTTTCAGTAAATCTTCTCGTTCCTAAATTAGGGTCATAAATGTAAATTTTTTCAAAGCAATAAGTCAATTTTCTTCAATGAATTGGGAAGAGGAAAGGAAGGTTTACAGTAAATGTTCCAATTGGCCACATCTTTTTGCATTTAGGTATTTAATGATTCTAATTTATTTGTTTGTCTGCAGCATAAAAAGTAACAAAAAAAATTTACCCCATTCAGTCAGAAGCTAATGAATGTCATAAGAAATACGAAATGTGGTAAAAAAAATATTGATAATTCAAAAGTGGAAGCGAAAGAGTTAGCTGTTTTAGCCGCAACTTTTGTATGTGCATGGGTAAATTGAAAACTATTTCATAGTCAGAAGTATACTTTAATTACAATATAATTATATTTAATCTATTCCACCTGCATAAATCACTACAAAATAGTTTAAACTAGATTACATGCACTTGATAGAGCGCATACCTTCGCCGCTGCTTTGGTCTGTTCTCTCCCAAAATCTAATAAACTGGCAACTGGATAATGAACAATCGTCCCACCTATAGTTTCATGCAATATGGTTCAGTACTTTTTGAGTTATTGAGTAATAAATGACCTTGACCTTAGACCTGGTTGCTCCCAAAATTTTACCAGAAGGTCACTGAACATTGACCAATCGTTTCACCAAATTTCATGAAATTTTGTTGAACACTTTCTCAGTTATGCGAATAACAAGATGATAAATAAATGCCGTGTAAAATGTAACCTTCTGCAAATTTGCCTATCCAGTAATTCGTGAGCTATAAATGGCATTGACCTTGACCTTTGATTCGTTTCGCTCCCAAAATCTCATAAAATGGTTCCTTAGTTGGATACTTTTTGAGTTATTTGAAATAAATGACCATAAACTTGACCTTTGACTCGATCGTTCCCAAAATCTTTCCAATTTTTTATGGGTATTGACCAATCGTCCCACAAAGATTCAGTAAATTTGGTCGAATATTTTTTGATTTATGCGAATAACAAGATTACAAATATATAAATGCTGACCAAAACATAACTTTCCGCAATTTGCGAAGTTAATAAAAATACGATGAAACCAAATTATAAAAGTTACTCCTTAAATATTTTTATGCCAAGAGAAATAAAAGCGAGACATGTCCCACACTTATTTGATTTTCATAAGTGTGGGTCATATAAAGTGCGTGGAATGCCATATATATTTATTTGTTCATAAATTATCGTTTCTATATATCATATATGGAACTGATGAGCTATATTATTAATGAAACTAATGAGCTATATTATTTAAGAAACCATTAAGAGATTATTCAAAGGAATTAAAGATCTCTTTAATTATAAAAAGTCACAATATATTCAGGAAGATTTCCCTTGGCGGCTATTGTTGCCCATCTTTGAAAAGTGGCTATCAGGAAAATTGAGAAGAAATTCCTACATAAAATGACGAAAGAAGTTCTCTGTCGAAAACCATTAAAGAATTCATGATGTTTGTTGATTAGGATACAAAAGTTAAAACTTCTCTAATTAGAGTGAAGTCTTTAAGACTGCACAATTTTGAATTAGATTATTGGATATTCATACACAAATTTAATGGAACTGTTTCTTATTGAAATTCCAATATCTGGATGTAGTTACTTTCCAAATATATGTGAGCAATCTTAATGATCAAAAGAAAACTTTCTGCTCAAATAATTGGATCTAAAAATAAGATTCTCATTAAAGTTATGGGAAAAATGATTCGCTGTAAAAGAAATATTTTCTTGCAATTAAGAACTACGCTTTTTAGTTCTAATTCAATTTAGTTCTTTTTTTAGTTCTAATTCAATCTAAAATAGTTGATTGAAAATTATTCTAAATGAAAAGAAATTAAATATTATTTTATATTTTAATCTTTAATCCGATGGTTTCTTATGAAAATACAAATAAAAAACTATACATTATTACTAGTTTCACGATCGTTCTCCGTTTTTAATGCTGGAAAAATAACACAGTCGTCTATTAGCCGTCCAAAATTCATAGTGCATAAAAACAGTGACACTCGAAGAGATGACAATGATGTGTGTTATTACGGTGTATATAATTATATATGTGTGTATTGCATTGACTATATATGAGGTGTATCTTATATGTGATATTGCATATAAGTATGTTTTAATTTTAAGTACATTTTTTTCCTTTTAGGCAATGATAATATAGCATCAGTAATTTTCTTACCCATTGAGCAGAAAATAAATGAACATATTGGTATAACATGATTAAGAGTTATATAGATTAATATGAAACCATTTAAATAAAATTCATAATGAATTAAGATTGTATCTGTATAGATAACGGTAATGTAAACTATATGTTCATAATTTGTATAAGTTGTTTAAACTCAAAGTGTCTGCTCTTATATACTGTTCCAATAATACTCTAATGGTGTTTAATTTCTTATATGCATGTTGTATCAAATGTAATGATCAATGAACTTCCACTCGTACCTATTGTTTTATCTGCTCACACCTCAATTATTAGAATCCATATACCTGCAATGTACGTGCAGTATACCTGCCATATACCTGCAATGTACATACCACATACCTGCAATATATCTGAATTTATCCTTGTGAAGCAGTATTCTACTACTAATACAAACTAGTTAAATTTTACACTAATGTAAAAATATTCAAATAAGAACAATAATAAATTAAATATAGTAATAAACAAATAAAACTATTGATAAAACTAATATATACTATTCGATAGAAATAACAATACTATATATTGATAAATATCACAATTAAAATTTATTTATACCCAGTGAGAAAGTTATGATGTGACTATAAATAATTAACCACTATCACCTGTTTATCTTCTCTACCACCAATACTTTCTCGCTGGGTTCTAACCACAATGAATAAAAGTCCTTTCCAGAAGAGCCAAATCGTGATAAGATTTATTACCTAAAATTAAAATTACCGAACTTGTTAACACCCGACGATGTGACCGGTATTTAATTAAAGAACCTGTTTTATTTTCCTCATACAGTAAAACTCCTCCCTAGTGAATGTACAGTCTTGAGTAAGAGAATTACTCCGTATAGTGAACAAATTTTGTTTAGTCTGCCATGAATGACAATCAATTTTAGAAAACTAATTTCAATTTTATGGCAAACTAAAGATTTTTTTTCATTATACGAGTTAGTTCTCTTACTCATTACTCTACATTCACTATAGAAGAGTGCACTATAAAGGAGTGAACTATAGAGGAGTGCACTATAGAGGAGTGCACTATAGAGGAGTGAATTATAGAGGAGTGCACTATAGAGGAGTGAATTATAGAGGAGTGCACTATAGAGGAGTGAATTATAGAGGAGTGCACTATAGAGGAGTGAATTATAGAGGAGTGCACTATAGAGGAGTGAATTATAGAGGAGTTCACTATAGAGGAGTGAATTATAGAGGAGTGCACTATAGAGAGGTTCTACAGTATATGCACCTTCACTCTTCTATTAATCAATTAATTAATATTAAATTATTATCTCTGTTCCAAATATCAATACGTATCGGTTATAATCAAAATATTAAATTTAATAGATTTTGTTATTAAATAAATTTAGTTATTTTTGTACAGCATAAAAAAGTGCCCGAATCTTTTAATTCGATAGTACTGTAGATATAAAGAAACAAACACTTTTTTCTCCATTATCATAATTACATTCTCCAATCAGATATAAAATGTAATTCCCGTTCATTTATTCCATACCTCCGATAATGGAAATATTATAGTTTCCAACAGGATATAATTAAGGTGTTTGCACATCTTACATTACACCTGATTAATTATTAATTAAGGTTAGATATAAGCGGGTAAAAAGTATTACTCAATAATTATGCTTAATAATAAATAATTTTCATGTATATAGATACATATTGAAAAATGAATGATAATTACACTATTTGATACTTAAATCTGTACCTCAAATTATTAAATTATAACAAATAAGAACATTTGAAAATAAAAATAAATATTTATCTTACATACATTTTCATTATAAAACTATTAATAATCAATAATTGATAATATCCTAATTGAGAAAATAGGGATACTCATCATTAATTATATATCATTTTATTACCATTAATGACCTTATTTAAAAAAATATCTCTGTGTACATCATATGGATATCAATCATTATATATACATATGTTTGTATATCCATTTATTAATAATACTTATGATAAAAAGGAGAATTAACTATTGGAAAAATAAAAAAAATTTAAATGTTTTTACTAAAAAAAATTTATAATTATATTTTAAGGCCTATTATGTTTTAATAAATTTTCTCATTTTACGAATTACTTAGTTTTCAAATAAATTTCAACCATGTAATATTTTTACAGAAAATTTCACAATTGTATTTACACTGATGATGGATTTTTAAATAATCCGAAACGTTTCATTGAATAGAAAAAAAAACATTTTAAATGATTTTTTTTTGTCAATAGTTCTCCTTTTTATCATTAGACTTAGCCCAAGGAATTAACAAATTTCAACTATTTTGATAATACTATCCATATAAGACATATCATATGTTTAAATACATATAAGACATATCTTCAAATTAATAGCACTATCCACACTAAACATATCCTCCCAATAATGCCCCAGAGTAAATGCTTCCCATTCCCCTGTCTGTACATCAAAGGGGCCTAAAGATGGTCTAATCTGAGGCTCTAATTTTTCTTTCCCACGGAAATCACTCAAAGAAAGAATTAAGTTCGATCTTCTCCGCGGTATTGGTAATCCGATCAGGAAGTAAGATGGCTTATCGCCTTCAAAGATGGAGCGTATAGAAACCACTCTGCCGTCATTTAAATTGACATTAAGAATCTATTTTCTTGAAATATATCGTCAAAATTATTTCGTGTTAAGAATAATAAATAGAATGCATTACAATAGATCTATTCAGTCAGGTCATTTTTTGTTTTACGAGTGTGGTTTAGTGACGTCATTTAGGCCTATTGTTCCAAAGGTTGTTAATCTGTTTTCAGGATACAGAACAACCTGGCCTACGAAATGAGATGTCAGTCCTAAACAGGTAGTGTTTGGTGTAAGACAGTGTTCGGTTGACAGTGTTCGGTGTAAGACAGTGTTTGGCAGAAAGTGTTTCGTAGATAGTGTTTGCAGTACTGGGATTCAATGGGCCAGATGATCCAGAACTTTTATTTATGAGTTCAAATCAAATAGTTTTTTTAAACAATGAGACATTTTACATGAGGAACAACAATCATTTCAATACGATAATATCACATAGCTAGCTATACATAAAAATAAAATAAATGCTATACAATATGTACCACTATGACCTATTTGTCATTATCTTTAACTATAGTTAGAATTTTCTATATCTTAAGCGTAATTTCATCATTGTGAGTTTGCTGGGATACATATGTACGTCCCAGCAGATATATTTGCCCCAAGTCAGTGGAGGGGACTCAAGGGGTTTGCACCGGTTCGCGCGAACCAGTTGCTAGACAGTTTGAGTCTCACCTTTGAGTGTTATAGAGACGTTTTGGTTTGCTTTATTGGAGATATATAATGAGACTCGCAAGAACTATTTTTTCATGGATGAAATAAACAATTCAATTAGTTTTTTTTTTATAATGTGTTAGAAGAATAAAAACTAAATTATTATTATACCTACACTCATAAGATTGTGGAAAAGTGATATTGAAAAGAATGAAGTGATATTTAACAGAATGAAGTGATATTTAATAGATTGAAGTGATATTTAATAGATTGAAGTGATATTGAACAGAATGAAGTGATATTGAATAGATTGAAGTGATATTTAATAGATTGAAGTGATATTTAATAGATTGAAGTGATATTGAATAGATTGAATTGATATTTAATAGATTGAAGTGATATTTAATAGATTGAAGTGATATTGAATAGATTGAATTGATATTTAATAGATTGAAGTGATATTCAATATATTGAAGTGATATTCAATAGATTGAAGTGATATTCAATAGATTGAAGTGATATTTAATAGATTGAAGTGATATTCAATAGATTGAAGTGATATTCAATAGATTGAAGTGATATTTAATAGATTGAACTGATATTGAACTAATATAAAATACATTAAATTCTAATTTAAAAGCTATTACATATTAATGCACTTCCTATTCTTATTTCAAAATCGTATACTCTAAAATTCACAATCCTTCACTCTGTTTTGTGAAGGAATTTATTTTTATATAATTGACTTTTGTTTAATTAATTAATATTAATTAAAAAAGGTTAATATTTTAGCGACTCTTTTCAGTTAATAATCCCTCACACTAATTAGTTGTGTGACGTCATAGATACTCTGTGTGACGTCTCTGATATCATCAATAAAATGTTTTACCAATAATTAATGTATATCTTTTCCAGATCACACGAATTCTTTGTGAATTTTGATTATATTTCTAAATAAGTATTATCCAGAATAAGATGCAGTGTGATATATTAGAAGCGCAATACCATCACAAACAACTGAAGTTGAAGTACCCACGCCATATTCCTGAAATATCTAATGTACCCAAACATAGACATGTTGCGAGTGAGTTTGGAATTATATGTATATATCTGTTTATCATTGTCCAATGTCTTCATCCTTCGTGAAATAATTATATTGTGGATTACTGACAAATCACTAACTCAGGAATCCTGCCAATTTGAAAAAAAAAATGTTCCAATATGTAGTTTAAACTGTCAGAGTAAAGAGAATTTTAGTTTAGATTAACTGAAGCTCTTAAAGAATTAACATGTTATCGACCATTTTTCCAAAAATAGCTACAATCTAATACCGCTACTCCCGCTTGTTTTCAGTTAAGAATGGAGTGTACCACGTTTGCGGTTACCCACTGAAAGAAACTTTAGCGCCAGGAGGTAAGAGTTTGAATTTAGTGATTTATTTTAATTCATTTAGAAAAGTGACGTAGAAAGTCATTAACATAGAAGAGGCTTAAAACAGATGCATTTATATGTACGTCATTATTCCAATGATTTCTTAGAACTATAATTGTTTTTAAATTCAGAACGACTATAGAAAAGGAAATTAATGATCATGACATTTATATACCATTGCTTAATCTTTTCATAGAACGCCTTTTTTTGGCATCATAGTATAATTTATATTATAAATGAAAGATTGTTATACATTTCAGATTTTGGAACAGTTTATAAAGCTCGAAGTCCGGGAGATATGACTGGTAAATCTGTTTGCGCCATAAAACAGGTGTCGAGAGAAGTCTACGACAAGCAGAACTACAATAAGGCTTTCCATTATTCCATCCAATTGAAACTAGAACCGTTTGTGTTTAGGCCATATAGAAACATAGAAGATGACAATGGTCAGGTCTTCATAATTACCCGTGAGTATTGGCGACCAAGTGCTCAGGAGAGCTACTAGGAAGCTCTTGCAGATCCCTGTGATGTGTATATACAGCAATATGGATAGTACAGTCGATGATATCGTATGTGAAAAATTTGAATAATTAAACAGAATGATCTTATATTTTATCATATGAAATTATGGTTCAATGTTAATAATGGTGAGATCTAATTACTGATAGAATAAAGTTTATGATTTTATTTAGAATGTTGTGTTAGAACTGCACTACCTATTGTTTAAATTCACACTCGGTGTATTACGGATTCCAAAATCGTATCACCTCGGTATCACCTCAATCAATACAAATCAATACAAAAATAATACAACATTACAACTAAAAAAGTTAATTTACATATACTAATAAACCTTGTCGATTACATTTATACTGTGAATGCTAAATAAATGTCCTCTTTATCCACAGCGTATGCATGGGGTGGAAATATAAAAAGATTTGCTGAACGAAGAGGTGGACTGAATGAAGAACAAATGAAATTCTTCACATGCGAAATAGTTCACACACTTATACATATACATAAGGTGAGACATTGACTGTAAAATTAGCCTGTAATCCCCAAACTTGTGCTAAAGAAGAGAACACTATAAATACTTATAAAATTATTCAGGAGACACGTCTTAATAAATCAGGATAATTTGTAAATTTAATTGGAGCAAGTAAAGATAACGGACCAGAAATTAAGCTAGTAAAGTTAACGGACCAGAATACATTTTTTAGTTTAAAAAAATATTTGCTTTAGTATTTTATAAAAATACAACTTTATAAATGATAATATTAATGATTATACATTAATTTTGCATATTTTATTAATTGGAAGAATTGATAAAAAAACGTGATTCATTTTGAAAAATGGAAAATACTTCTTCTTAAATCCTTTAATGTGGTATCTATGATTCCAAAATTAGGTTCTTATTCCAATTATTGGTCAAATATTATTAATTTAACCAAGTAAAGTTAACGGACCAGAATTAAAGCTAGTAAACATAATGGATCAGAATTTAAACTAGTAAAGTTAACGGACCAGAATTAAACCTAGTAAACATAATGGATCAGAATTTAAACTAGTAAAGTTAACGGACCCTGGTCCGTCATCTATACTTGCTCTATTTAATTTGATGCAAATTGGTCCAACAACCAACTTGTCGAGTAATCAATTTTTATCATGACATTAATTATAATTAAAATTTGTTTCAGGCAGTAGGAGTAATCATGAATTTTTAACGATCTTAAAATAAATAAGTGATTGATAAGTCATAATCATCTCATTATTCATATAGCAATTAGATTTTTATTTTATTTCATGGGACGTGTACCTACTATCAAGGAAAAGAGTCTCCGCATGATGTTAAATTTCCATTTCACAGTTTTCTAATTTCTATTATTTTGAAATTTTACAAATTTCTCATCGTGCACTCAGACCAATTATAAAATATCTACAAGCATAAAACAATTCGTAAAGTTTCTATTTGGAAATGAGAAATTAGTAAACTGTCAAAAAATCATTACGGATACACTTTTCTTTCACTGTACCTACTTAAGTTCACTGTCTTCTATGTACATCAGTAAAGTTTATTCCGCAGAAAGGATTCATACACTTGGACATCAAGCCTGAGAACGTCTTACTGGATCACAGAGGTCACATTGTCATCTCAGATTTCAACCACGCATTAAGTGCCGCAGATTCTTGCCTCCACAGCGTAGAAAACCCATCAGAGGATTTTAATGAAGTGAGAACTGTGTTGATAAATAATGAGTGGAATATGCTTTCATCAGTTTTGTTGAACTTAAATTGGTTTGATATTAACTACTTCCGCCTTAGTGACGCTAATCAAATAACTTTCTAGGGTTCAGATTGGTGGGCTCTCGGTTTGCTGTGGATGCAACTTGTAGGGGGACACAAGGTGGAGACTCAGAAGGGAGAGCCAATCAGTCAACAAAGAGGAAGGTAAGGCTCAAAATTATAAATCAAATTTGAGTTTGGTACTACTCTCTTTCGAATATATTCTTCTGTTTTCTCTATTGATTATGATGATATTCATTTAGGTACTCAACTTTAATAAATATTTTTCCTCTTCTGGAAATTCCACATAATTGAGGTTTTAGAATGTCATGACCTAATCTTACAGGACCACTCTATTCAAAATTTCACTAATTTAACCTAACTAAGAATTATCTTGAACATTTATAATTGACTATATTATTTCCTCAAACTACCGATAAATGAATAATAAATGCCACTCACATCAGGCTAGATCTGCCCTCGCCTTACAATCTGTTGGCTGGTAAATGTTCAGTCGAGGCCATGGACTTCGTGAGGGACATGTTGGAGGGAAATGTTTGCGCACCAACTATGAAGAACTCGGACTTGAGGGACCACTTTTATCTCAAGGTAAGTAGTTGGAAAACTTTATTTTCACTTAACCAAAAGCTTTCTCATTCCGTACATCTGTCTTCATTCCAAATAAATCTCAAAAGACATGTTCGATAAAATATTTTGATAGATATAATTGTAGATTCGTTTAATTAATTATGCAAACGCAAACTCTATTTATTAACTCTAGCTTATTGATTTTATTTCTTGCAGGACGAGAAATGGTTTTTGATAGAGGCTAAGGATATCGTGCCGCCTTTCAACATTCCTCTGATTGAATAAAGAGTTACAGTGAAGACAACTCAGAAGTGAATTAATCTATTTTATTTTCCCATTCAAAAGCCGATATAATATAATTATCAGGAAATTAACTAGATATGCTCATAAGAATAAAAATATGGATTAGAACATCTCGGTAGAAATAATATGATCCGTCTTTTAGAAATAACAAATTGGTTTCATATTCTATAATTTCACGAAAGAATATTGAAATTTCTTCATTGTTTACCAAAATAGGTTAAAATCGAAATATTTTAACGATTTTAAAAATATTCCCTTTATTTAAAAGGACTCAATTCATTTAACTGTTTTTGTGGGCCGATTGTTCTGAAATTTGCTAAGTAGGTATATGTAACTTAGAAAAATGAACACATTAGTTTAAGAGTGATTTTTTCGATGTTGGCATTCGTTGTGAGAAAAAGGATTAATTTTTTTCGTAAAATTCCAAAGAATAGAAGTCCATGAGGTTATGATAAGCTAGACTCAACTGTCTAGTGCAAAACTAAAGACAGTTTCAGAATCCTTCTAACATTTCAATCAAAGTTACGAGACTAAATTTCCAATTTTCCTTCCCGTTTTCTATTGGTACGAAATTTTTGACGACTTAACTGAAATTTGAAAAAAATTGAACTGTGATAAAAAGAAAACAAGAAAATTGGGAATAGCTCTGTAACTTTGTTAGAAGTCTTTTGAGAATTCAAAAACTATCTTCGTATTTCCTGCTGCATAAAGACTTACAGGAGAGCTTGAAACGTTGTACTGCCTCTAGCCCCCACAAAAGTTTAGACATAAAATACATAGCCTAACTTTCCTTCACTAACCAAAAAAGTAAATCATGATTTTTGATCCCTAACTGCCACCATTCAGATTCCTCCTTAGGGGGTTCTAGTGCTCGTAGGCCCATAAAAATTTGGAACACGAAAGCCCACTACCTGAAGATCCTCTTTCAACTAAAGAAAAAGGATAATTTTCACCAAATTTGAAAAGGCTTAAAATGGATTTGCATGTATCAAGCGTGGTGAGTTTTGACCAGTCATAGGGACCGATTGCAGCTGATCATGACTGCAATATTTACCTTCACAAATTTGTGGACGGTCATATTTTACCCGGCATTTATTTATCATCTTCATATTTGCATAACTGAGAAAGTGTTCAACCAAATTGCGTGAAATGATTGGTCAATGTCCAGTGACCTTCTGGTAGAATTTTGGGAACGATCCGGTCAAAGGTCAAGGTCATTTATAACTCAAAAAGTGTTGAACCATATTGCATGAAACTTGGAGAGACGATTGGTCATTATCCAATTACTAGTTTATTAGATTTTGGGAGAGAACAGGTCAAAGTGGCGGCGAAGGTATACGCTCTACCAACTGCACGTAATCTAGTTCTCCATACTTCAAATTCAAACATTAGGGTATAAAAATAGAAAGCTATTTTTACATCAAATATATATATTTATTATCAATAAATAGTGTTGCGAGCAGAAATAATAATATAAAAAAGGTTTAGATCAATGCAAAGTTCATAATTTAATTTAAAAAATGGAAAGTTAGCTATTTATAAAAAATTAACATTGAATACATAAATATGATAATAATAACTTCATGAATACACATAATGTATACACTATACAACTATATGTAGCTATAATAATTTTCAAATTTAATAATATATATATCGATGTAGTACGATGATTTAGCTGCCATTGATGAAATAAATACAAAGGACTTTGAATAAAAAGCCAAAGAGGAAAATTACCACACAACTATCTATCACCAATCAGATTAGGAACTTTAAAAAACTGAGACATTAAAAAGTGATAACAAATAAATGAACCAAAAACAATTTTGAGAGTAAAATTGAATTATTATAATAAACTCTTATCCAATTTAATTACCATACAAAACAGTGGGTCAAATAATGAAAAGTCAGGATATTTGGAGGATAAAAGTACACAGCAAATATTTTCACCACTACCTATCTGATGTTAAATCCTAAATATTCATTTCTCCGGTTTGAACTGTAAATTTAATTTAAGAATTGGTAAATGGCTTAACATCTTCGAAACCAAAGGCCATATCAATGACGTCAAAAGGAAATTTAAAAAAGGGACTGGAAGAAGCAGTCAGAAGGGAAAGTGACTCCATGAGCAGAGCTAATGGATGGAAATTGAACCCTTCATCGTTCTGCTAAACAGTTAAGTGACTACATACTATCACTAGAGCGATAGATATGTTTTGTAGTTTTAATGACAATATAAAATTATATTTAAAAATTGATATTATGATATTCACTCTCATTTCAGTCACACAAAAGATAGAAATAAAAAGCAATTCAATTAGTTAAATTACAGAACACAGGCAGTTAAATAGCTAAGAAATGCAATATTAATATTCTCATGGGTGGATAGGATAACTATTTAAAAGTCAGACTAGATCAACGAAGGGGTTATTATTAATATTATGATTAACTAATCAATTTAGTTGAGGGTTTAACGTAGGATTCGGAAGTTTGGAATCAAATTCAAAGGCCATATTTCTCAAGTCAAAAGGAAACTAAATTGAATGGGACCGGGAAAACAGCCAGAAAGGAAAGTGGCTCAATGAACAAAATCACCTTGGTGACAATGCTCATGGATGCATAAAAGCTACTCTGTGAATGCACACTTCGAAGGAATATGACAATTACCGGTGGCTGCACTCACGAATGGAAGAGGTCACAGTAGCTAAATGTAGCCTACGAGTCTACCTAACACAAGAATCTAACACTTCGTAGTTGAAAAGCAAAACCCAACGCTATCCTCTTAAACTGCAAACAACTATAAAAAAATTAAAATAAAAAAATTCAAATTACAACAGTTCGGGGCCAAGGGGCCGCCACTCCCCTTCTATTCCATTCACCACAGACAGTTTCAAAATAGATTCACTTGGGGCTACATTTGACCTTACCTGATTAATATTTGTTAGTTAAAAAGACAATTCAATATTTAGGTTTAGCTAAAAAGTTTAACTATAAGAAATTATATAAACATAAAATAATAAAAAAAATTAAATTAGCGAAATAAAATAATATGTTTAGTAGCTATGTGTATATAGTGTGCATGGTCAAAACTATCAAAGCTTAATAAGCTATCACAAAATACTGTCACTAATTCATTTCAAAATCCATATTTCAGAATTCATTAACAATGTAACTAATGTCAAAATGATTTATGTATCGACAACCACACTAATAGACTGAATTGTTGTTTCTTTATATTTTGTTAGAAAGATTTCCCTACCCCATTTTAATTGTCTTTGGCAGTGTTAACAAGAGTTAAATTTATAAATGGAAAATAGAAAACTAGAAGAAAATATTATAGATATTGATATATATTTTTATCTATTTGTACATCATTAATTGATACTACAACCATCTAGTCATATCACACGCTCAATACTCAGTTAGTTAAGTACCACAATTTTCCTCTTTAATAAAAGATGTTTCTTGAAACATATATGGTTCAGTTGGCAGTGGAAATGTTAACAGTACCTTTACATTAAAGTACTGGTCTGATTTCTAAGTATAGAAAAGAGTGTACATCGTGGTGTTATATACATACATCACGCAGTCGTGGTGTTACATACATACATCACGCAGTCGTGGTGTTATATACATACATCACGCAGTCGTGGTGTTACATACATACATCACGCAGTCGTGGTGTTACATACATACATCACGCAGTCGTTGTTTTATATAGAAAATAGGTTGCCAATTAGCAATATCCAAGGCATCAAAATTAGATTCATTCACAAGGATTCTTAATGACAAGCTACATTAATAATGAGACTATTAAACTATGAGAACTTTGTAGCTAGTAGAAAAGGATATAAAAAGTAGCTACAACATTAGCTAAATTATAAGGATTCTTATTTGGAATGAACATTGATTAGTTAGCTATATAGAATTAATAGAAGATATTCAAAGATAAAAGAGCCTACAAGAACATAACAATACCTCAACTCTTAACAATT
Organism: Caprella mutica; assembly: GCA_947561585.1. Lineage (NCBI taxonomy): Eukaryota > Metazoa > Arthropoda > Malacostraca > Amphipoda > Caprellidae > Caprella > Caprella mutica. Next base: position 33,374 of record CANNZV010004547.1, read on the forward strand.
ATCAGTAAAATCATGAGTACAACAATGGAGACAGCTAAGCCAATTATGCACTTTAGGTTCCTATTCTTCTTCTGGTAATTCCTTGCCTTAACCAATTGCTCCGTACCGTCCCTGACTCTCACACTCGAAGACTCTATATTGCAGTCAATGCGGTCCACTATGCTTCCCTGAAACATTTAGAAATGTGGATAAGTTAGCTATAATGGTGCAAGGTGATGAAAATAGTAAATAGCCAATAGTTAAAGTAGGAATAACCTCTCATATTCTCGGTTAGTAGCTACTACCTACATCAACACATGTTACATTTAATCTCTTTAAAGCTAACATGAACAAAGAAATGATTAAATTTAAAGATTTAGATAACTAATGCAATAAAGTTAGTAGAACATTAGTTTAAATTGAAGTGGCTATTAAGTAATTATTGAATAAAGGTGGAAAACGAATGGTTTAGCCACGTTAGAACTACCTACCTGCTGATGGACCAGATGAGCAACGTCCCTGAAAAGTTGATTTAAATGCAGAGTAGACTTTAGGATGGACTGAACAGCCTTTTCCCTACTGGCTATTACAGCACTTTGATTGTCTGCTAGGAACTGCATCTGCTCGTCACCCCATCTGAAAAAAAGAGACTGATTAGTTTGATATATACAAACGATAAATTTGATAAGGGTTTAACATCAACTTCGACCATGTCGTTGATCACATCTCTGACATCAAAAGGATATCAACCTCGTAGTTGGAGTGCATAACCCTAGCACTAAAACTGCAAGTAGCATTTAAAAATGATAAACATGGTAAGCATGAAAAAAAACTTATAATCCAAATTACAACAGTTTTGGGCTCAAGAGACACCACCTCCACAGACAACTTCAGGATAGAGCCCCTGCGGGCCCTTCGAACAAAATTGTGCAAGCAAATCCTCTACGGTAATCTGATGATCATTTAAATAATGGATTAATACGAGTCTTGAGTCTTGATAAAATAAAATAATCAACTAAACTAGGTATTACAAAACTCACTGCTGACTTTCCTCATCTGGAGGGTCATCATCAAAGCCAATGATTGAACTGCCACTCGCACTCACTACTCCAAATGAACTGTTCTGCTTCATGCTTTGCATTGCTGAGGAGAGAGACAAGAAATGAACAGTGGATATGCATAAAGTAGCTAGTGAAGAATGTACATATGCTATAGAGATAAAATATTGTTAAATGTCAATACTATTAATATTAGATTGTTAAATAAAATGTCAGTAGCTAATTGAATACTTACAGTAGTTATCTCAACAACGCAAAACTTAAAAACATCAAACATTTTAATTCTCACTAGCTATGTAGCTATAGTGAATAAAATTTAATGAAATAACTACTATCTAGCTACCTTTGACTTGAAAAACTATTTATATGAAATTTGGAGTAGGTAGCTAATTATTGTAGATAATAGACTAGCTACATATTTAAGACAAATGTATTAAATTAATTAGAAATCTGTGAAGCTATGCTACTAAATGACTAAAAGTTAGAAAAATGGAATTCTCTCAGCATATATATTATAGAATATCATCTCTTTATCTGAAATAGCTAGGTAGCTATATAAAATCTTTTTTATTAGTAGCTAACCAGTCAGTTGAATTTCTTAAAAAAAAAAATTAAAGACTCACACTGTGTGTAGGCAGCACAAGATGCAGAAAACTGAGCATTGACATCTTGCAGTGTGATCATGAGAGCCTTCACTACACTCTCTTTGAGGTTATTCTCTCTGCCAGAACTTGGCACTCTGCTCAACTGAATCACTTGACTGCGGCACCTTTCTAACATCTGAAATGAGGGTAAGTTGATGGAAGGTGTGGAGAGTTAACTAACATTAAATATTTAATATATAGTTATGGAACCAGGATTTTGCTTTCAAAAATCTGTGTTAGTTAAAAAAAATAAAGCTATTCAATTTTGAATTACGTTATCATTCTGATTGAACTATTAAATAAAAAAGAAAGATCATTTTTAGATAAGTTGCCAAATAATCTTCAAGATGTAGCTATGACAGAATTGTAACAGTTCAACACAGCTAACTAACTATTAACTTCAGCAATGTCTGATACAGGAGATAGCAGTAGCTAATAGCTTTAGCCTTTAAGTTATAAATTAATGTAGCCAGAATTAGTTACCTCACCTTAGTTATTTCATTGGATAAATTTGCTAACTCTATTTCTTCTGGATTGTTATCATCAAGGGAAGGTCTTCTTATTAAATTGCTCTGCAAAGAAGAAATAGACTTGCATATTATTTATAGTTTTTAGCCCTTACTTCAAATGCCAAATTCAATTGTTTTGTTAAAAGATTCAATACAATAATATTCATTTATGTTTTTTAATGTTCATTGTCTCAATAAAGGAAATTGTTTTTTTAATTATTTAAAGGTCTGATTCTTCTGCCAGGAGGCCTTTAAAAAAATATATTTATGATATGTAGCTATTTAAATAAAATGTTATTAAAAGCTAATAAATTATTTTTAAATTTGAATCATCAGATCAAAATGAGAATTGAATAGCTAGCTTCTTTAAAATAATGCACAATAGTGATGGCAGAAATTTATAGAGAAGGTACAAACCTGCAAAGTGTGTAGTTTTTTAGTTTTCCTCTCCAGAATACTAGAGCTGTAGCGCACCTCCTCTACTATTGTCATCCAGTCTGGAGGTGGAGCAATGTGATGGCCGTCCTTTTCTCTACTAACCAAAGATTCTCTGTCACCATATCCCTGAAAAGAAAATTTATAAAAATTACCAATAGTCAGAAACTCAGTAAATTAGTTAGCTACCAAATAATTTCAAGTTTTATAATTCAGAAAAATGTAGTTGACAAGAAAAAAGTTATTGCAAGCATAGTAGCTAAAGGAAGTGTTGGTTATCCCATACCATCTATAAATGAGCAAAACGTAACTACAGTCTAAATCAGTAATTTAATTAGCCAACATTTATAGTTATTCTATATACCTCTTCCATTTGATAAATGTTCCTCCTTTGAAGAGACTTGTCTCTCATTATCATGAAGATGTGAGTCAAACTTTTGGTTGCCATGATCAATACTTCAATATTAGATATGCCACAATGAAACTAGAATATAATTGATCAAATTAATAACTACAGAACACATTAAAGGCTCATAACAGAGCCTGGCACTGTCAATCCGTGTTTCAGAAATTCAGTGTGTGATAGTTTAAAGATAATAAATTGGCTCAGATCTGTTTAATGTGGTCTATATGAAGTGTTCAGCAGAATACCAGCATCCAGACATCACATAGCTATAAGGTAGCTAACATCAAATTACTGATATATATTATCAAGAGGTGAGGTTATAGCGTCAAGGCAGGCGTCCTTACGCATTAGAGTTTTACGTGCATCTTTTCGCACCCCTATTAACTTGGAAAGCAAGACACGAATCCAAATTTGGATTACGCCATCATAAAGAACAGCTTCTGAAACCTTAGAAACATTGTTAAAAGTTTGCTAGTGCCTCACATGGAAATAGCGTCATATGTTTGAACAAGTAACACCTATGAAAGTATAGCTTCAATATTGCCGCACATGAAAATATAAATCTAGCATAATTTACTATATAGCTATATACTTTAAATTTTGCACAAAAATCAGAACATAATTGAAGTTCAATTCGGTAAAGTCAGATTCACGTTACAGACCATAGTTTTTTTGTTAGTGCATAAATACTAGCAATGGGACGATTAATAGGAATCGTATCCGAATAATCGGAGAATCGGGGTTTTCCAAGGTATCAGGAATCGGAATCTGAGTTCCAAAATGTTAGGGAGATTACGATACCTAAAACGATTATTTGTGTATTATATGTAATGTGGTAATAAGTATGAGTATAACTTAAAATGTACTATGTAGCTATTTAAAGATATGGTCCAACACAATACTGCCTATTAAATTAGTAACTAGTACTTATACTGTAATTTCAATTAAATTAAAGATATTCCGGACTTCCAATAGTTTAATAATCAACTTAGTTTAGGCTTCAAGATGTTGCCAAATTTCCATTGGGAGCAGTAGTAAATTTTCAGTGGGGGGAAAATCAGGTAACTCTGCTAGCCTGATCGTACAATTAGCAGAGTTGATAATCTTACAATATAGGATTTTTTTCAAAGGTATGAATTAAATGTTAGACAGAATCATTGTTTAGAGAGGAATCAAAGAATTATCTATGAATCAATGATTTATGAATTTTAGTATTTAGCTACATTAATGATTACTCAATAAATTGAAAACTAAGGTGTTGAAAGAGTTTCAATAAAACATTTTTGGATTTATCATACAAGTTTCAGCCTACATGTAAACACTACAAAGTACAAGTTAACTTATGAAATTATTGATAAATTGAAGATTTAATATTGTACTTGGTATAAGATATCATTAGTTATCTTATACCAAGCCTAATAAACAAGTTATCAGCCATCAGGTATCGCATCGAGAATCGTATCAGGAATCGGGTTATTTGGGTAGAATCGGAATTGTATCGGAATTGTTAAAATTTTTGGTATCGTCCCATCACTAATAAATACTCCTGCCCAATAAAACTTTAGAGGGGCATCTTTTCGCACCATTATTAACTCTGAAACTAATGGACTGATCTAATTTTGGGTTATGCCATCGTAAAGAACAGTTTCTGAACCCTTACAAGGAATGTTGCATATTTGGTACATTGATATAATTGGTAAATATTAATTATATGTGGTTAGTAAAAAAAAAACGATTTATCACATTTTATGTACGATAAATTTGTGTGTTTTTTTTTGCACTGCTATTAGCTAGCTCAAACACTAATTGATCAGTCTAAATTGGTATTATACCATTGGAAATAGCAGCTTCTGAACCCCTAGAAACAATGTTAAGTATAGGTGTATATCGGTGAAATTGGTTGATAATTAGATATTTTATGTTGTAATAGTCGGGTCAGCTATACACATTAATAACTGTGATTGTTCCTATTAATAAGCTAATTGTTCTTTCTTTCTTTACAGGTATGGTCAGGAGGAATAAGGAGATGGACTTCAGGTAATTTTATTGGACGTTATGGATGGAGGTTTACAAGAGGCGGAGATATGGTAGCTATGAGGTTTATAATATGAGATATGTTATGAGAATGAGATAAGTTATGAGAGTGAGAGGTGCATGGGAAACAGGTACCCTCTGTAAAGAAAGAATAATGTCAGTAATCTATTACAATCATATAGTTAGTTACATATTATATATTTCACATTGTTCATATTTAATATTGTTCAATTATTGTAAATCATATTTAATTTTGATTCTGTAGAGAATACTAAAGATACAAACATAGGGTTAAAAACTTACAATTATAGCGAAGTTTTCAGTTATTATCGCTCATATCTCCACGTCTACATTGAGGTAAAATTTTATTTTAATAGAAGAATCCTACCAGTTTGTATTTGGTGCACAAAATTCCACTGACTTTTTCAAAAAGCTGAAAAAATACACCATAAATTTCCAATAATTTGGCTGATCCACCAACATTTTACCCTTTTCCACCGAAAATTAATAGTAGCGTCAGACTGGGTGGCCTTGCGCACTTCAACATTCCGGGTGAAGTCGCGCATCGGTAATTGACAGCGAATGCGTGAAAATATTTCAAATCTGACAACACCATTGGAAAGAACAGCTCTTAAACCCCCTAGTCCATAAATTTCACGAAAATCGTAAGAGATTAAGTATAGATACTAAGTGTTCAAACAGAGAGACCTATGTTTTTTATAGCAAAATAATTATTTTGGACTAGAATCGAATCTCCGCGAACTATGCTGTAGTGTTGATAATTATGCTCAAATTTGATAACAATTTACGTAGGATACGCATAATTAACTGCAGATTAACGTCATGTAAGATGATATTATTAATAATTATAAATTATTGAGATATAACCAATATACT
>CANNZV010004548.1:0-39322 GCA_947561585.1 Caprella mutica
GCTCAAACATGAAAAAATATTCTCAACCTGTAACTCATAGCATGCAGTTGAGTTAAGTTATTACGTATTAACGTAATTTGATATTATACCTTCAAAGAGATATCCCGTTGATGCGACACAGTCAGTGAAGAAGAACTGGTCTTACTATTAACTTCGATATATCACTTTTAATATTGCTGACATTTACCGAAAGAAATGCGAGTAGCTAATACTTAATTCCACCTTCAAACATAACAACTAAATGTAATGACAAAAAGGTATCATGACAACTAAATTCTGTATAAAATATTATTATTATAGATCATAAAGACGACTTTTCTTAAAGTTGATGAGTGGCAATGTTGATTAGCAGATTTTCAAGCTCAAACGAAATAATCAGATACCAAAGTAATATGAATTCAATTAATAAATCACATAGCTATTGAAAGTGGCATTATAGATGAAAATAAACATATAGAACAATGGTACATCGACAAAATGATGGTTAGAATTATATCCTCAAAGACCGGGTTCAATTTCTATAGGGAATTTAAATATCTATCATATGTTATGAATAGGTATAGCTTAAATTTCCATTCTTATTCTTATAATGTAACTAAAAATATTTAAAGAGTTCCCTTAAAAGAATCACATAGAACATATTTCGTTTGTACTTTTTCTACTTTAGTTCAATAATCGTAAACATTTATCTCTGCTATTCTACCAAATTACAGTCTAAACAGCGGCTTTACCATCTGAAATTAGATAATCTTCTATTCGTTAATTCGCAATACTCTACTAAAAGCCCTGTAAAAGATTACCAACTATAACGCATTACCTCTTCAATTCGCTATTTCAAACCTTCGCCTCTACTAAATACATTTCGTCTGAAATCAACCAATGCATTTTACCATACACTTTAAATAGAATTAGGCTAATGTAATAATTCTGGAAGGTTCATATTCACCAAATGGGATACATAATTCAGAGCAAGAACGCATTTTGAAAACACGGTTTTTCCTGAATATTCTAGTATTACGTCATGCGTTCTATCTTTCTGAGTCAGTTCTGAAAATCAAACTAGAAAATGTGGAACCAAAATTACAAAATCACATTAGGAAATGTAAGCTATACATGAATAATTCTCAGCTTATCACACACTGAGGTTAGTTGTATTTTGCTAATAGTAAATAAAGGGACATATTGCTTCAAAAAGCTCTTCGGTTAGAACACCGGGCATATATACTCATACAATTACTTGTCCGAAGTGAAGTAAGTTCCACATCTGTTGTTAGTGTAAACAGTAAAGTCATTCTTAAAAGTAATTGGTACACACAGAGAAAGGATTAGTTGAATCAAATCATATTTGATTTGTTTTGACTAAATTTTATGGTTTATCTGTGCGCCTACCTACGTGGTGAGTTGCAGGTACTATTTAAAATGAGTTAAATTGACGTTGGTTAAAACAACACATATGTGAGTTGATTATTTTTAATTCCCGATGGTCACAACAACTACCTGTGATAGTCAAAACTGCTCGTGATGGTTGAACCAATTATATGTAATGGTTAAAACAACTACAGAACAAGGTTACATCAACTACTTGTGTATGTTTCTCCAATCACTCCTATGTGTTATACCAACTACTCGTGTAGGTTATACTAACTACTCGTGTAGGTTATACCAACTGCTTGTTTAGGTTATACCAACTACTCGTGTAAGTTATACCAACTACTCGTGTAAGTTATACCAACTACTCGTGTAGGTTACATTAACTACTCGTATAGGTGATATCAACTACTCATGTAGGTTATATCAACTACTCATGTAGGTTATATCAACTACTCGGTTAGGTTATATCAACTACTCGTGTTGGTTATATCAACTACTCGTGTAGGTTATACGCACTGCTTGTGTAGGTTATACCAACTACTCGGGTAGGTTATACTAACTACTCGTGTAGGTTTTACCAACTACTCGTGTAGGTTATACCAACTACTCGTGTAGGTTACATTAACTACTCGTATAGGTGATATCAACTACTCGTGTAGGTTATATCAACTACTCGTGTTGGTTATATCAACTACTTGTAAACTAAGTAAATGTATATCAACTATTATAGTGTAGGTTGAAATATAGGTCTGGTTAGCAGTAGCCAGACTTTTTACAAGACTTTTTCAGTCACTATGTTTACTCTATTAAATTATAATCTCGAGTTAGGTCCCGGTATCAATTAGATTAGACTATTTATTTTCTAGGACCAAATCTAACATGTTCACATTTATTTTCTAATTTTGCTTCTGTGATATGCATACTATTTTAATTTAAAAAAATAATTGATCACCTAGACCTATCCTTGCTTTTTGAAATGTTTTCGATCCTATGAATTGATATATGGTTATCAGTTGTAAATTAATAGATTAGATTGAATAAGTAATCTCATCAGGTCAGTTTATAAATAAGTAGTTAGATGACATAAATAACTTTACGTAGTGATAAATAGGTAGGCTAGATGAATTAATTAACCAGGCTAGATTACAAAAGTTGATAAATCTTTGATATACTGCAATTGTACTATAACTTAATAATAATAAATTAATGATGAAGCCTTTATCTTCTAAACCATATTTTAGTGCAATTCAACTTACTCATAGGCACTGATATTGAAATATGCTAATAGAATTACCAAGGTCAAATTGAAAACGAAATATAAACATTTAAGTTTTAGATTTATTATTTAGAAGTTTAATTTGAATTCTCGTCACTTTCTTTCACGACTGTAGGTTGCCAATTCCTGAAATAAGAGATTCGTATATTAATATATATTGAATAGAAATTCACAGTATCGTTCATATACATTATCAATAACATCACCTACTCTTTTTCCTTTTGTGATGAGATAGCGACAGCTTCGATATTCTTTTCATGTCTGGAATCCCTAAAAGCATATGAAAAAGTAAGAGCTAATCATATTGCAAATACTTATTTAGAAATCATCTAATATTTTCAAATACTTACTTTGACCTAGCATAATTGTTCCTGAACCATTCAAAGGAATTGAAGAGGACTCCGATAGTTGATGACGTTGATCTACTTCATCAATTCTTCATCAAGATCTGAAAGTAGATTCAGAAAATATAGAAAACCATATATTAATAAAGAAATGAAAAGAATTATTAACTGAGAATTCTTTCATATAGGTAATTAAATTATTTATATAAAATGTTAAACTAATTATAAATCTTCAGATGCAGTATAAATTTAGCTCTAATAAATGCAATGGATTTTTCTAGCTAATTTTGTTCATTATAAACTCATAATGTAGACTTTAATTAAATACCAAGAAAGTATAATATATCAAAAGGCTCACCTCTGGTTGGAGTTCTCCCTGCTAAATCCCTGGACGGTGTTCTCCTCCGACTACCTCCCTGGATGGAGTTCTCCCAGTCATAGAAAACTAGGGTCAAGTAGGTAAATTACGGCACTTCTAACTGCGGTCTCTTATCTCAGAAACATTAATAACCATCATGACTTCAAGGCACTCGTGAAATGAATAGAACCTATCATAAATTGAGCTTAAATTATGATGTTCAACAATTCAGTATATAGCTAAACTAATTTCAGAATGATTTTGAGTCTCTCTTAATAGGGTCACAATTAGAAATTAAAGAACCGAATTTGGCTGTGTAACCCTACCTATAGGTACACCAACTAGTTTTAAAAAATATAGATTATCAGACCACTTTACTTAAGATACTAGGATAAGTTCCGAAATATCGGACGGCTCCAGATTTTCGGTCGCGTAAGAAAAACTATGTTAAATTAACTTTTATTTTAATTAGCTATTAGGTAGCTATATACTATATTTCATACGTGTCCGAAAATTTGAAATCGCCTGATAATTTGGAACTTACCCTATTCTGAGGACAGCGCAGTAACTGCCTAGCCTATGTAGAAGGGGTGTAGGTCATAAGCCCCCCGGTCATGAGCCCCCCCGGTCATGAGCCCCCCTAGGTCATAAGCCCCCCCCCGGTCAAGAGCCCCCCCGGTCATGAGCCCTCTCGGTCATGAGCCCCCCTGTTTTTAAATCCTTATTTACCTAAACTATTTAATCCTTATTGACACTCTTGTAGTTCATTACTGAATAGACATAAAATATATGTATATCGGGGGGCGTGCCGCCCCCGAACCCCCCTGCCAGATCATTAAACAATCATGAAGTGTGCAGTACAACAAACTAGCGGATACAACAAACTACATTAGTAACTCTCAGTTATTTCTATCTAAGTAATTCTTCATTTGTTTCTAGGTAAATAAGGATTAAAAAAACAGGGAGGGGGGCTCGTGACAGGGGGGGCTCGTGACCGGGGGGGCTCATGACGGGGGGGGGGCTCGTGACCGGGGGGTCATAACCGGGAGGGCTCTTGACCGGGGGGGCTCATGACCGGGAGGGCTCTTGACCGGGGGGGGGGGGCTCATGACCGGGAGGGCTATTGACCGGGGGGGCTCTTGACCGTACAACATGTAAAAGGTATTGACACTGAAACAAAAACAGCTAGGTTTATGATGCTTAAATAAGTTAACATATAATAATTTAGGAAAATTAGTTTGGATATCAGTTTACAAAGTGGAAGACAGTAATCAAAATTTATTATTATAAAAGTTATATACTGATAATCAGCTCTTCAAATAACTACCTATATAGAGCCACCAAACTATCAATCACCAATATTTTAGAATATTTAGGCAGACATTTATCAATTTATTAATGGAATTAATTAATAATTAATAATCGATCGGCACCTATAATACTATTTAATGCATATAGCGCTATTGTTTGCACTTAAACTAAAATGGTATTGAGGAGCGTTCACATTCAACACGTAACACACTTGAAACAAGATTTGAACTGAAAAGTGTTATGCGAATAAATTAGCTTTGAGGAAAGCATAAGTTGCCACTTACTCATTTGATTGAACTCACATCAAAACTTAAAAAAAAGTAGCACTAACTCTCATAGTAAGTTAATTTATACACCAGATAAATAAGATTAACAGTCTTTGTGGGTTACATTATCACACTATGTCATAGTTGTTTTAACTCACGCCTAAACTTACAAAAAAGTAGCGCCAACTCTCATAGTAAGTTAACTCATACACTGCAGAATACACTGGATTAACAGTCTTTGTGGGTTACTATAACACACTATGTCATAGTTGATTTAACTCGCACCTAAACTTAAAAAAGTAGTGTCAACTCTCATAGTAAGTTAATTCATACACCAGATACATTGAATTGACAATCTTTGTGAGTTACTTCAATACACTATGTCCTAGTTGTTTTAACATATGTTCAAACTCCCAAAATGTAACTCTAACTCTCATAGTAAGTTGATTCAATTCATAAAATGATTTGAATTAACTATGTCTGGTGACACACACGTCATAGTTGTTTTGACACACGTGAAAACATGAATATAGTCAAACCAACTCACGTAATAAATTGATTCAAAGCATAAATTGTTGACCCATTAAATATGAGTAAACTTTTTTCTCTGTGTACTTCATGTACTTTTTACGAAATTAAAATCAAGACACACAGTGCACTCATATCAAAATGCACTATAACTTGGATAGCAAAGTGCATATCTGAGTGAGAAGATAATGTCAGACTGGTGACTGAAAGGTGACTATAAATGACTAATGTTAATATCAGTCACCGCATTGAGGTGGTCTTTAGGCGACTAATTCAGACATCGACACGTGTACATATAACAAATTGTAAGTAAATTGTAGTATTAAACCGAGATAATTGTTATAATTTAGAATGGAATTAGATGATTATCTTAAAATTTTATATTGATGATAAATGAATAACCATGTTACTAATGTTAAAAATAATTAAAACTCAAAGAATTGATTAATAATAATGAAATATGATAGAAAAATTTAATCTTTTTCTTAATTTGATATCATTGCAATATTACAAAATAGATATAATTGATAATGTAATTTGCCAATTTTATTTTGCATTAATTTCTATTTTTCAACATACACACAAATAAAACTGAGTACTATACATGAGAGAGAAAATATTGGACAATGGTGAAAAAGTCATTTAAATACATTTCAATAAGATATTAATTGTCTGGCTTAAAAATACGGAAACATTAAAATAGGAGACAATACGTTTGGTAAAACCTGAAATATGAAGAGGAAATATCTAATTTCTACCATTTGAATATCCATGAATTTAATTAGTGGATTAGAAATAACGTCACATTTGCACACTATAAGTCAAACGATGTGACGTCACATTTGCACACTATATGTCAAACGATGTGACGTCACATTTGCACACTATATGTCACACGATGTGATGTCACACTTCCCCTCTACATGTCACACGATGTGATGTCACACTTCCCCTCTACATGTCACACGATGTGACGTCACACTTCCCATCTACATGTCACACGGATGTGACGTCACACTTCCCATCTACATGTCACACGGATGTCACGTCACACTTCCCATCTATATGTCACACGATGTGGCATCACATTTCCACACCATATGTCACATGATGTGACGTCACACTTCCACACCATATGTCACACGATGTGACGTCACACTTCCCCTCTATATGTCACACGATGTGACGTCACATTTCCACACCATATGTCACACGATGTGACGTCACACTTCCACACTATATGTCACACGATGTGACGTCACACTTCCCCTCTATATGTCACACGATGTGACGTCACATCTCCACACCATATGTCACACGATGTGACGTCACACTTCCCCTCTATATGTCACACTTCCCATCTACATGTCACACGATGTGACGTCACATTTCCACATCATATGTCACACGATGTGACGTCACAATTCCACACCATATGTCACACGATATGACGTCACAGAGCATTAGCCAATAGCGAAGCAGTATCGTGTTTGTCATTTCAACTGACCTAAATAGCAATGTTAGAAATGTATCAGTTGACATTATAGTACTTATAACGTAAATAAATAGGACTGGATGTAGATAGTCAATGTACTATCAGATGAAAGAGACTCCGCATGATGTTAATTTTACAAATCACTGTTTCCTAATTTTCTACTATTATAAAAAGTTTACAAATTTGTCATCGTGTACCCAGACCAATTTTTAATATATCCAAACATTTCAATTAGCAAAGTTATTTTTGGTAAAGTGAAATTAGTAAACTGTCATAAAAACCATACGGCTAAAATTTTATTTGACTGTATAGTGTATACAAACTACAATAAGATAGAACATAGAGAGAGCATCATGAGAACATAGAGAGAGCACCATGAGAACAAAGAGAAAGCATCATGAGAACATAGAGAGAGCACCATGAGAACAAAGAGAAAGCATCATGAGAACATAGAGTGAGAGCATCATGATGACATAGCGAAAGCATCATGAGAACATAGAGAGAGCATCATGAGAACATAGAGAGAGCACCATGAGAACAAAGAGAAAGCATCATGAGAACATAGAGAGAGCACCATGAGAACAAAGAGAAAGCATCATGAGAACATAGAGAGAGCACCATGAGAACAGAGAGTGAGAGCATCATGATGACATAGCGAAAGCATCATGAGAACAGAGAGAGAGAGAGCATCATGAGAACAGAGAGAGAGAGCATCATGAGAACAGAGGGAGAGCATCATGAGAACATAGAGAGAGCATCATGAGAACAGAGGGAGAGCATCATGAGAACAGAGGGAGAGCATCATGAGAACAGAGGGAGAGCATCATGAGAACAGAGAGAGATCAACATGAGAACAGAGAGAGAGCATCATGAGAACATGGTGAGAGCATCATGAGAACAGAGAGAGAGAGCATCATGAGAACAGAGAGAGAGAGCATCATGAGAACAGAGGGAGAGCATCATGAGAACATAGAGAGAGCATCATGAGAACATAGAGAGAGCATCATGAGAACATAGAGAGAGCATCATGAGAACATAGAGAGAGCATCATGAGAACATAGAGGGAGCATCATGAGAACATATAGAGAGCATCATGAGAACAGAGAGAGAGCATCATGAGAACATAGAGAGAGCATCATGAGAACATAGAAAAAATTCGAAAAAGAATTTCAACACTGAAGGGTATAACATGAAAACCCGTTATCTTTTACCGGAAAAGTACACTAGTTTAAAATAAACTACAATATTCATTGTTTTTATTATCAATCATATTCCTATATAATTAAGCACAAAGAATATTCTACTCCACTAATGGTGTTCCAGTAAGTTTTCTCATTTACCGAAATAGTGCAAGCAAGCTATCTCTTAAGCAACACCAATGTTCCGAATACGTGCATAACAAGTGAGTGCTTTCCTGTCGTAAAAGTTTTAATTTGTTGGCGAATATTGCAGATCTATTAATCATGGTGGACAGTGTTTGCCAGAGAACGTCACACGAGAAATGGTTTGTTTGTCCCCTGATATACCGCCGCCAAACAGTTAAACAGAGCGCCAAAACAAACGTCTCGGTTACCACTGAAACGCGGAATAAAAAGACTTTCCACAAACACGGTCTAAGAAAAAGCCAAAGTGACTGATGCGAGTCTGAGGGAGGAATGTGGAACAGAAGGTATTAAGGTGACTGAGGGAATTTGGGGAGTATTATTGAATAAGGTAATGTACTAAATTAGATAATACATGCTTTCAAATATGTTAAAAGAGCAAGAGAGAAAGTTGAAAATAAACCTATCAACGTTCAACATAACATAGTAAACATTAATGAAAACATAGAGAATAATTATTATGAAAAAGAATTAATGATATCGAAATATATATTAGGAATAACTTCATCATTTCAATAAAAGCCCGGAAAGACGCCTGAGAGGCTTTTTACGCTGATAATGTAAATTTATTCATCAGCATCTCGACTTGAGTTGCTAACATATTTATGTAATATAATTCAATGAAAATTATACAAACTTTTTGAAAATTTTGTTATATTTATTTTAATATCATTTGTATCTAGGTACATACGCTGTTGCGCAACATTTTGCGTCACACCAAAAAACAGCTAATATTCCTGTTAGTAATGTTTCTAGTGTGTCGCAGAATGTGACGTAACAGCGGTTGTACTGCACCCGGGCTTCATAGGCCCAACCAATCAAAAGTTTTGTAACTAAAGAAAAAAAAACATGTTACATTATTTTCACTAAAATTAATACGATACATAAATAAGTCATAGACGATGAAATTCACGGAGTTTCAGCAACTAAAGTAAATTAGTTTTTAAATTATGTATCAATATTTTTCGTCGAATCGGTTATATCAGATCCGTAAGTATTTCCAGGGTCGAAGAAAACATTTTGTAAACTGAACATTTCAGTTAACTCAATTATATTGCGGTAGAATGAACCATGTAGTATTAAACTTGCGTGAAAATAATTGTACGAATTTTCTAATCAAATTTGAGTACCTATTTAATGTTTTATTTCAGTAAAATTTAAATGATGACTAATTAATTACTTCGCTAAGTAATTATTGTTAGTTAAGATGTTCTTACGTCACTTTGGCTATAATTTTAACCTGCAGAAAAGTTAAGTGAATTACGTAAATATTTAGAAGTTCATAAGCGGTTATATTTACGAGCAATATAACAAACTATAATTATTATAGTCTCTCCTTAGGAAAAACTCTTGAGCATATAAACTATTAGAATAGAAAATCAGCAGCAGTATTTTTAGCCCACAGTCAGTCAGTCCCAAATGAAAATTTCTGTGCGGTATTATAGTCTGGAATATATTAATAGAAAAATCGTCTGTTATTTTCGACTAGATAGATATTGATGGTATCTTATAGATATATATAAATCCTTGTTGCCAAGAATAGAGGCTAATTCAAATTACAACAGTTCAGGACCCAAAGGACGCCGCCCCCTTCTCTTCCATTCACCACAGACAGCTTTAGGATAGAGCCCCTGGGGACTAAACATATTATATTTATCTCTAGAAGATCTTTCAATTGTCTTTTTTCTAAAGAATACAAAACACGCAATATTAATTTGAAACTATTCAGCAAGTCTTCAATTATAATTAATTGAATCCTATTGAATTATACATCACATTAAATTAGAACATAAAAATGTGTATGTATTATAGCATTGTGAAATCGATATTGAGAGAGTAAACTACTTACCCGCATAATGTTAATTCCTACATATATGTTATAACGGTAATTAATTCGTGCTTGTGTTCTACGCCTTCCAGAAAAAAATAGTCGACTCGATCTTTCCACTGCAAAGACCTGTTTCAATAACTATTTAAAAGATGCCTGTTAATAAAATGAATATAGATCAAACCATTATTATAAAAGAAAGACATTTGAATTTAAAAAATCTACATATTGGAAAATAATAATGATAATACTCTTCATTGAATTAAAAAAGGATGACATAGCACTCACATTGAAGAGAGTACAGAATATACGAATATTCTTATGAAACTGTTTGGTAAACAAAATCATTATAAAAATTAAGAGCATTATGTAATTATTTATAGTAATGGGAACATTTCGATTAGAGATATCATTACCTACTATAAAAATGTCATTATATATATTAATTAGGTATATAGATATTCTAAAATATTGTTCCACTCATGTAAGGAGTATTAATTACTGTATTTAAATAGTTCAAACAGTTTAATTTGTAATAGTACGAATTAAATTAGGTCAAAATATTAACGAAATATATTTGATTAATCTAATCGCAGAATTAGTTTCTATAAAAAATACATACATTTAAAACATATTTATTTAAAAATTTTGGTTTCCTACAATTCTGTAAAACCTTCTGAATCACAATAATTTATTATCAATAATGACTATATTTTATTAACCATAAGTTCAAATTAATAATAACAAATTAAATATTCACACTAATGATACATAATAACAATTATCTAAGTATGTATAACTAGAGTGAGGACTGTGTTAAATAATTCAAACACTAACTATTATATGAAGAAACAAATGTAATAACTAATAAATACCTTTTAATATCCTTATAAATCACAGTAATTATGATTGAACAATAAACAGGAACATTAGTGCGAAATAGACTATAAAGATCTTTATATACTTCCCATAGTCATAACATGCAAATAAAGCGTATTTTGTATATTTATTCTAACTGGTATTTACATTCAAACTTTGAGTTCTGAGATGCATGAGGTTTTTGGGAAGGAAAAAGTTGAGTTTTACCTCAAGTTCACATTTCAAATTGGGCATTTAACTTCCGTGTGATTCCTAAAATAGCTTCCAGAGTTCTGTTTTTATACTCTAAAAGTTACTTTGGCTGAAGATATGAAAGTGTAATTGTAACTATATGAAAAACAATAAACAGTAGAATGAAAAATATTGTAAGAATTGGTTAATGATAACAATATTGAATAAAGAAGTTAGATACATACATATACATCAGTAATGCATTTTTGTTGTTGTTGTTAAGCAGTTATAACGAGAAGACAATGATCCTTCTTTGTGAAAACATTCTTTGAAACATAAATTTACTGGTCGTTACAAAAAACAATTCATTTATAAGCCATATACCTATAACCAAATAGGTTTTTTCTCTTTTTGCTGTAGAACAGTGTGTTCCCAAACTTGCTGTATTAACTATACACTTTGTTAGTGCATAAACTGTACCATGCATCATTTGCATGAAAAAATTCGGTCCGTAAAAGTAAATCATGAAAAAATTCGGACCGCAAAAGTAAATCCGGAAAAATTCATACCGTAAAAGTAAACAAGTAAAATTTTAAGAACATAAAAATAAATCAACATGGCACTCTAATTACAAATTCCTATATTTCCAAGCATTTAGGCTCGTAAATATGATACGCATTGATCAATATAACAAGCTCTGTTACTTCTTTGATTTCTTATTCAGATATCAAATTTATTACTTTTCATTAATCACGATAGAAAGATCCTTCTTCGAAACAAACAATTTTCCAGTGATAACAAAAGAAAATACGCAAGACGTGTAGAGTTAGTTTCCAAGATGTTTTTTTTTTCATATACAACGTAAGCTATATGGTCTGTTTTTATACATTTAAGCTGTAATATAAGTAAATCATGAAAAAAATTCAGATGAACAAAAATTTCGGATCTTTGAAATAAATTAACTTTTTGCGGACCATAAAAGTAGAGATCCCATTTATAGCCATTTTTACTTGACTATAGAAAGCAACGATATATTGACTACTCTTCGGCCAATTGAAGAAAATCTTTTCTCCATAACATAGTCACTACTAAGGAGAAACATATACTGGGACAATGATTAAGAAACACAAAATAAATACAATCTTCTATGGCCCCACCATAACATTCCCTCCTATAATATTCTATGGCTCCGCCACAACATTGCCTCCTTATTTTCTATGGCATCTCCATAAAAATTTATAGAAAGTACTGTAGGTAAAGACATAAATAAATGTTAGATCAATATAGTTAATAAATTTAGATAAAAAGTGCTTTTTATAATAAAATCACAAGGCCATCTATTTCACATTTACCGAAATACGACCAGAGCCACTACACTAATATACGATATCACTATGCCTATAATTACTGTATACTATACGTAAATCTCATAAAGGAAAAAAACTTTTCCATGCATTGTGTACGGATCAACAGTTGAATTTTTCGAGAGAAAAAGGTACGGTTGTAACATCGCAGATAGAGTTGGTGGTGGCTCTACTTACCCGCCATATTTTGGTCATAATAATTTATTCATAGGATTTAAAGTCTGCTTCGGAACCAAAGGATTTATAACTGAAGTCATAAGGAGATGAAATACAAGAGACTTTAAGAAGCAGTCAGAAAGGAAAGTGGCTCTATGAAGAAAGTCACCTACCACCAGTCAGTGATATTGCTCATGGATGCAGAGAAGCTACTCCGTGAACTACACTTACCAAGGAATGGGACGAAAAGGGAAACAAGCACATTCTACAATTAAATTGAAGGGCGTTACATAAACAATTTAGTGAAATACTGTTATATTAACGTATAGTTTCCTCAACAATTTACGTTAAATAGAGGAAATTTGGTGTACCTAAACATGGAGTGTAAACAAACGGGTGTGAAATCTATCTCCCCATGCTCGGTCTTATCTTAAAATTATCACAGATGAAGAAGCATCACTCATAGAGATCCCTAAAGTCACTCCTTATTTATTAGTTAGAGGAGGGGAAGCTGAACGGCCATCCAAAGACAGGGAAAGAAGACACACACAACATCCCACCACGAGCACCGATGAGAAACTGAGTCGCGTGGTTTGGAGTCACCTGAATGGAGGTCACCTGTGCACTTCTTCGGGTCACTCTGTCCCCTTTCGAACAGCAACGACTGAAGACTAAAGGGCCGTACACACGTAGGGTTTTCAAGTTTTTCCCCCAGAATTTTTGCTAAGCTCCTCCTACTTTTTCCACGAAAATATAAGAAAAAACTATATAATAATTATTTATTTCAGTTGGTATCCATGTTACGGTGTTACCTGCAGGTACCATAGATACCAACTAAAATAAATAATAATTACATCTTATTTTCTTATATTCTCGTGGAAAAAGTAGGAGGAGCTTAGTAAAAAGTCTGGTGGAAAGATTTAAAAAACCCTACGTGTGTAGGGCCCTTTACTAACTTTTTACGGTATTGAATAAAAAGCTCTAACTTTTTCACATTTAAAGTAAGTATAGGTACCTATTTCAAATTTAAATTGAGTATAGATATCTTTTCTCTAACAAAGTATAGGTAGATTTTCTCTAATAATTGCATTGGCGTAACTTTTCTGATTAGAAACGTAATTAGACAACTAAAATTTAGGTAATTTTAATTGAATAGAGCATGCTAGACTCACTTATGATAATATTTAGTTAACTAGTGTGTAGCCTAGCTAGTGTTGTAACTAGTATGTACACTACTTTCAACACTAATGTGCACACTAATGTGTACTAGTGTACCTAGTTAGTTAGTGTGTACCGTAGTGTTAGTTAGTTAGTTGTATACCTACACACTAGTTACAACACTAGTGTGTACACTAGTATTTAACTAGTGTGAATACCGTGCAAAATGCACATTAAGGTTTAAGTGAGAAGATGACATTTGTTAATTTTTTGTAAGCGAGGTACACAGATGAAGAATTATTTGGTAGGTAACATTTTCTTTTCATTTTTTCGCTGCAATGCAATAATTATGAATTGAAAACGAAACAATAAATTATTCTAATGAAATTCTAAAACAAGTTCCCAAGCCATGTTTCAGAGGGTGGCAAAATGCAAGCAATATTTGAGCCAAAATTTCACAAATATTTTGAGCCAAGCCAATTTGGCTCATTTTTTGAAGATTTCAAGCCAAAATTAACATTGGAATTAATGGGAATAGGAATTAAATCAAAATTTTAGGTTAATTACATATATCTGAGTTTTGACCTTTTGAAAAGTAAGTCAATTAATTGGCTTTAACTGACATACTCTATAACATGGTTCCTAATTGTTGTAAAAAGAGCGCCTGATAAGTTTTGTACTAAATAAGCATAAAATATAACCATAAATCGTCATTTATGGAAAATATATGTAGATATAGACTTAATGTACCTGATAATTATTTCCATAGGTTATTATTAGAAATCGCATCAAAAGATTTTAATATTTATATTCCTTTTTTAATAATAACCAATATAAATTTCCATTTGGTATAAAAAAAAAATAGATATTATCCATGATACCTGCAGGTATCCATGATACCTGCAATAACGTGTTTTTTGAAATAATGTGTTTGGATACTATTTATAACAAATAAAATAACGTGTTATAAAATAACCATTATACATTATATTCTTACGTGTCCGAAAATGTGGAACTGTCCGATAACTCAGAACTTACCCTAGTTAAAGTTTACCATACATCACTATTTCAATGCTTTAGAAAATCTCTTTAACGATAGTTCTGAATTATGAAAAAAAGAAATATTGATATCACCATTATTAAATGTATCTATGATTTACTGCATTGGCGAATAAAAATAATTTATTTATATTATTTAAGAACTCTAGAAACATATTCTAAATTTAGCAAATTAATTTCTAAAATAATAGAATTAATAAGGAAATTGAATATAAAACAAGATATTTTTCACAATTAATTTCTGAATATTAGAGTAAGGCAGTTTGCTATGTGGTATTTTAACTCATAACTCTTATAATTAAAAAGTAGCATAAGCAAAGAGATTATGTAACCTTATTAGTAATTTCTTACCATTTGAATTAAGTTAAATATACAGTTCTATACTAGGAGTATTAATGTCAACATTTTCAAAAATAGTTATGAGAGTAGCCCCTAAAAATAAAGTCATAGAAAATGAAATTAGTATAGAAAACTACTTTAGCACTAACTTATATATTTAGTCTGCCATACAATGGCCATCAGTTCAGAAAACTAATGGCCAATCATAGCAGACTAAAAAATATTGTTCACTATAGAGGCTACTTCCTTACTCAGGACTCTACGTTCACTATAGAGGATTTAATTTAAGAAGAGATATACTGAATCATGCTTTGTAATATCACTTCTTAATTCTTATTACCATTGCATATGATATTTAATTATTTATTGAATTTTTACATCTACAAACTCTTCCCTTACCTACAATTAGGTAGCAATGTCGGGATACCATCCCCCACTGTCAATTACAATTAATAATTACATTCAGAACAGTAAGTCCCTTTAAGCCTATTGCCTCCTGGGTTATATATGTTATATATAAATCATTATATAGGTTCAATTCTGTTCATTTAACATATTGAAGGTTCCCTTCGGCTTTACAGCATTTTTCATCATTTTATCAATGCAGCTAATGGTGATCATCATTTTGCTGCAAACTTCATGAATTTGATACCCTAAAATGGACGCATTCGGTGGAGGAAGAACCTAAGTCAAAAAAAGTGAAAATGAAACTTTCATGGTAAATGAAAGTATTCATCAGTATTTTATACAAAGATAGGGATAGGTACTTTAATTGTCGCTTGTTTATCATCATCATCAACTATTTGGTACTTCTCCCGAACTATTTCAAACTGTGGCTAGGACCCATACTCACCAAATGCTTCATATGTATATGAGGCAACATGCCTTTAAATATCTTTATGACCAATGCACTACAACATCGTTTTACTTCCGAGCTGCTAATCAAAATGAATGCCGTTTATTTTAGAGATAGATTAAAGAAACTTTCATTTATTTCAGGTATTGATTTACAATTTTAAAAAAAATGTCTAACATGGAATGTTGCATAAAATTGTAACCAAAAATAAAAATAGATAGCGGACAATCTGTTTCTTCATCCTCAGATTAGTAATTCATTCTATTGGAGCACATCAGGACTGAAAAATATTTAATTAAAGCATATAAATAATATATACTGAACTAAATATTATGCTATTTTCAGATATAAAATCCAAAGCCCTAATTTTACACTATTATATAATACTTTAATATTATTCTTGGGAGGAGAAGATCTTTAACTTTTGCTCTCCTTAACTTTAAAAAGTTATGTTTTCGTCTGTCTAGTATCAAACAAGATACATCTATAAAAATAAGTAAAACACTGAAATTGACTCAATTTGAATGCAATGTTATGAGGTATTTACTATATCATGGCAGCTATCGGTTCGAAATTTACTTGCTACAACCAACCACGAAGATCGGCATTACCGTCGGCTGATGTGATTTCAAAAAGAAGCATGGTGCAGCTTTGTTCTAGCATGGTAACTTTCTAGTCTGCAAAATGAGGTTGAATTCAAAAGTTCACCTCCAAATCTAAAAGTAAATGTTGGACATACAATGGAAGAATGAATGTTGACGAACAGAATATCATTATTAAATTGTAAGTAATGTTATCAACATGTAGTCTGTGACACGCTAATCAAGTTTGTCACCTGAAAATACTTGATAATCTCACTTTCTTAGAGTAAAATACTACTTTCAGGGACATACTTCAGTTTGAATTGTTATGGAATATTTACAAATTTAAATATAGAGCTTTAGTAATTATCGTCAGTTATCCATAATTCATGCCATAATCAATGGGATTCAAAGGAGTTCTGATATTTAAGAGATAAACAGAAATTAAGTTTCTTTTTCTGGAGGTTACATAGCGACTGTGAATTCCTTACCATTGTTAGGCCCTGTTTTTTCTCAGGTGATCTAATTAGCAAAGTGCAGGAGAGGTACAACCTGTGCCTGCAGTTACGGAGCACTGATTAGTTAACGGCCAAATATCAAAGAAAAAGGGACGTGATAATCTTATTTCGCGTTGTTATCGAATTCCTAAAAGTTGACTGCATTTATCCACTATACAGAATAGTATCAAAGGATATCTAAATGTTTTTTGTAATATATAGTTTGTACTTTTCCATTACTATTCCTTTAAGTGTCCATAATTAATCTATAAAATTAAAATATAAAGTACGTATACCGGTGCAACGACAATTGGCCCCAGGATAACTGGGCCCTGACAATTGGGCCCGCTGACAATTTGGCACCGACAATTGGCCCTGCTGACAATTGGGCCCAAGACAATTAAACCCAGGACAATTGGGCCTTAAGAAAATTGGACCTCAGACAATTGGACCGACATCCTGGGCCCAATTGTCGGTCCTCAATGTATACCTGCCCCATATAGAATAGATTCATTAAAACACTCAAGAGAATATAAAACATTTAATTGTAGATATGTACCTATCATTTACAGTAGACTGTTGTCAATGAGGTATAAATAATCTCTAGCTAGGGTGCCTACCGAGTTATCGAACAGTTTCACATTTTCGAACATGTAAGAAATATTTATTTAAAGTAAAAGTTGAATAATGAGTATTATATACTTTTTTCTTATGTGTCCGAAAATGTGGAACAGTCCGATAACTCGGAATCTACCACCATAAATAAACATATCAAACCATTATTATTAAAATGCATGTCAAATTCCCTAAAAATACTATAAATATTACAGGGTATTATAATTAATGATAATTGATTTAGCAACATTTCCCTATATAATGTACTTAAAAGAAAACTGTATCTTAACCCTTTTAAAAAGATCCTAGTCAACGTTTAGATGCAATTTTCTATATGACTACCCTACAAGTTCAGCAATAAATTATACATACAATATACATATATATTAGTTCAAAAAACACATTTCATTTATCAGTAAACAAAACACTTTTTCCTATTTGATTATTTAATGCAAATTTAATATCCAAAATCTTTTACTAAAAACAGTGAAATAATGTTCCATTTTCCTGTCCTTTTAATGTTGCAAATAAATCATTTAAAAGTTGAGCTAAAATCTCAATAATTGAGATCTTTCGGAAAGGAAACGGTTAAATAATTTATGTATTACATATTTATCTGTCCATTCCCCCCTTTATATATCATTGGCACATCAATAGCATTATTAGAAATAATACATTAAATAGAGTTACATATTAAATATTAAATAATATGTAGGCAGTGATATCAATTTTGGTAGCTATAGAAATTGAATATTTGAGTATTGCAACTTATTTTTTTTCTTTCTATACAATAATAATAACTAATTTACAACTTTGTAAAAATGTATATATTAGAATTAAATAACAATATGCTGAATTAGTGGTATTTGCATAAATTAATGTAGCTCCAATTTATAGAATCAATTGTACAATATTTCTTAATGACTCCTATCGCGTTCACAAATACTCTACTTTAAAATTGTTTACAGAATACCAATAAAGCTGAAATATTCAATGAAATCGCTATGTCACTCCAGAAATGTTTTTAATTATTTAGAGATATTTTCAGTTTTCATAGCTAATATGTTATCATAATTTAAAACATCCATTTAAAAACATTAAAATCTCTCCTAATTCTCAACCTGTATAGATACGGCTAATTAGCATTAAAAAAAATCTATAATTTCTCCGTATTTAAATAATAAATCAAAAGGAGGGGATATGTGTATCACCAGAAGTACCTGACAGGACCTACCAGGAGCAGCTGACATGAGCAGCTGACAGGAGCCTTACCAGAAGCAGCTGACAAGTGCCTACCAGGAGCAGCTAACAGCAGTCTACCAGGAGCAACTGACTGCAGCATCTGACAGGAGCCTCACCAAAGGCAGCTGACAGGAGCCTTAATTACCAGAAGTACCTGACAGTAGCCTCACCAGAAGCAGCTGACAGGTGCGTCACCAGATGGAGTTGCCAGATTACTGAGTGCACTCCAAGTAGCAACTGATCCCCCCAACAATCCAGCCAACAGGACAATATAGAGAGACACTCGTTCAATGAACGGAACTTGCCTGCGGGAAATTTATCACAAAGATCTGTTAGCCATTTGTTAGTTGTATAAAAATATATATTTTAATATTATCATTAATATACACTTCAGTTATCATAAGATATCACAATAGCGTTTTTACAATGTCTGCGAACAGAATATTTATTAGATGGGCCATAAAATTATTAGGTTTTTAATTATCAGTATAGTTAACAGTAAATAATTTTATATTCCTACATTTTCATTTGTCAATGATTAACTGTTCAATGCGCATTATTGTTATTGATATTTTACTGCGAATTTAAAAAAGTTATACAATTAATTTGAAAATAAGTAAGTAATTGAAAAATTACATACAGGAGAATAAACAATCTCAATAATGTAAAATATGTGTGAAATGAGTGATCTTCAAAAATGCCACATCCACCAAATTCACAACCTTCCTTCTTACCTCATTGGCTCTCCTGTCACCAGGTCGATCTGGTCGGATAGCTTCAAGTAGCAAATTGGTGGCAAGACGAAGGACATCAGAGTGACGGTGGAAGCCCCCACTAGATCAAGGATTTTCCCAAACTCAGGGATAAGCAGACCGATAACTATCTCCACTAGAACCAGGAGTGTCCTCAAAATACATCTCTTCCAACCGAATTCTTAAAAAGAGAAAGATATTAACTTATGAATTGCGTAAATGTGCATTTGAACTTTTTGAAAGTTCGATTAGTCTACATTACTATGTTTATAGAACATTCACTCTTTGATATAAAAATAAATTAGTTTGAAAATATACGAACAATGAATCGTTAAATCAAGCACCTAAAGAAATATACTTATGGTGAAGCCAAGAAGTTTAGAATAAAAGGGGATTCAATATTCTATATGTCCCCACCCTAACTTCTTCATAGTCTTTGCAACCATCGTTGAGAAAGATTTATTTAGATGAATGTAAGCTTACTTGCGGGTATTTTGAGAGCTTCTTCCATTCCCTGCGTAACAGGGTTCACTAGAATCACGTACGCAGTTAACAGATGAACTACAACAAGCGCTTGCGTGACTTTCACCACGTAGCCACTTACTGCTCTAAGGACGTTACCTGAACAAAAAATATTAATAGAATGAGTAGAATGACAAGATTGCGCAAAAGTAGAATTGGCTATTTAAAGCACACTACTGAATAATTTCAATAAATTTCAAGTATTTTAGGCGGATTTCAGAAAAAAAATATTTCTCATCATTTGGACTTACCAGGTACAGTTGCTCCAACTACTCCGTAACCAACTGTAGAGATGGGAATGTACATCATCAGGAGAGCTGTCGGGGAGATATTTTCATATGAATTGTGTTCAAGATAAGGAATCATTTATCTTTATCTAAATAGTTAAATAAAAATAATAAGGTTATAAACCAATTATCCTCAAAAATTACAGGATGGAAAATTTCAAGTGTATGTATCAGTCTTCTATACATTGTCTTATATACAATAAATGTATCATAAGCCAAAATGATCTTTATCAATGTAGCTCATTTGAAATTCTCCATCTAGCATGAACGAAAAAATAATTTTCCTGATATTAGTTCAATTCCCTAATTCCTAAAACAATACCAACCGGCAAAAGCAATGGCGACGCTGATTGGGAATTTTTCGCGTTTCTTCATATCATTTTGGATTGTTGGGAAAGTGGCCGCTCCTCCGAAAGAAAAAAGAATGGTACCAAAACCAAGGAAGAAGGACTTGAAAGTTGCACCGTCATAGTGCCTGAGATATCAATTTTAGATGTCAATATTTTATATATAGTCTTACCATGTCTAAAATCTACATAAGAATTATAATGAATTGCATGCATATAGATAAGAAAATATTGGTAATTCATATTGATATAGATTTTTACCTGACATCGTCGAAACTGTCGATTTCAACGAAGAGTTCTACGATGACCACAATAACAGCCAGCACAGTTGTCAACATCGCTACAATCGCTGTAGGCCTGACAAAGAATGGAGTAAGTATAAGCTAGTCCAGAAAAAAAACATACCTGTACAGTGTATAGTGTATAAACCTAGTCTGAATGATAAAACTGACAACTCTAATCTAGGACCTTCGTGACAAGAAAAAAATGTAACCTAAATCCATACTTCCATTTAATTAATTAATTATTATTAATTTAAAAATTTCATTTACAACTATTTCAAGAGAATAATTTAAACCGAAGCCCCTTTAGTTCCCTACTATTATGCTGCAGAAGCCCTTAAAGGGCCGTACACACGTAGGGTCTTTTTATTCTTTCCACCAGACTTTTTGCTAAGCTCCTCCTACTAAGCTCCTCCTACTAAAAAACGATATAATTATTATTTATTTCAGTTGTTATCCATGATACCTACAGGTATCATGGATAACAACAAAAAGTCTGGTGGAAAGACTTAAAAAACCCTACGTGTGTACGGCCCTTTACTCGTATCAACTAATTTAATTCTCTATTATTATGTAATTGCATTCCCTTACTCGTATCTGCCACCTTAATTAGTTCTCTAGCTACTATTATTGTTCTAGTCTCACCAGAAATCCTTGGGGCTACCAAGCCATGACAGGGGAATGAGGCAGGCGCCCACTATCAGGGTACAGTAGCAGTGGGACCCGAATACTGTAGGGACCAGAGGACCTGCCACAAACAAAAAGAGAGCAAATACAAATTATTATTTAGAGACATAACTTAACATTATGGTTATTTTTAAATTCAATAAATAACAATAAATTGAATGAAGAAAAACAAGTTATTCTTTACCTAGTAGTGCTTGTAATAAGTCACCAGACAATATGAGGAAAACTGTTGTCACTCCCACTAATGTAATGTTCTGAGCGATCAAAACTAAAATCCTGAAGAGAAAGAAAAATCAGTTTATATATCAGTATAATGACAAAAAAATTCAACTCTATAGCAACTACAACTTATATTCTCAATATAAGCATATTTTTTCCCGTCTGCTTTATATTATTTCAACCATTATATTCTCACAAAGTTCGATATTATAAAAAAATATCTAGCCAGGATAGAACCAATTGTGAACATTTCGGTTCAAGGTATATTCCACTCCTGTAATATCCACCCTGGTAAATTCCACCCCGGTAAATTCCACCCCGGTTAATTCCAACCTAGTAAATTATAATGAAAGTTAAGTCCCTATAGTAACTTTAATTGAAAGAATACTACGAAGTCCCTACAATACTACGTCTACAGTACTTTCTAAGATAAGTTCCAAGCAATTAATCACCAGTTAGAGAGTAAATAAATCTAAGCTTAAGTCAGGGCTACAACTGATTACATTAGTGCTTTGGTCCATTCGCCACGACTGACCGATCACGAGTGAGATATGTAAGACAGTCAGGATTCACACAGGTTCATTCAAGGTTAAGCATCGAATTATCTCGTTATAATAATCTACATTTTTGTTGTGATTATTCAGCATAAAAACTTTAAAATGTTCAAGTTTAATTTGCTTTAACTAAGTGTTATAAGAGTATATTAGCTATGGTGGAATTTACCGAGGTGGAATATACCGGCCACCGATTATTCTGATTATTCTGAATTTAAATTTTTCTTCAGAGTAATTGAATAGAATTTGTTGTACTGAATTACTTACTTGCCCGGTTTTCCGAGAGCATGAAATCCTATTGCTGGGTAGGGAGTCCTACAAGCTGTTCTATATTGCGGATGCTTTTTCTCTAGAAGACACCAGCAAATACCTAGTCTAGAGCCAGATAGACCTACTCCTAC
Organism: Caprella mutica; assembly: GCA_947561585.1. NCBI lineage: Eukaryota > Metazoa > Arthropoda > Malacostraca > Amphipoda > Caprellidae > Caprella > Caprella mutica. Next base: position 23,127 of record CANNZV010004548.1, read on the forward strand.
GCCTAGAAAAATGATGAGGAAGATCCCGAACCAACCTTATAAAGTAGAAAGAGACATATTTTATGACATTATTTTTACTTGTGATAACAATAATTACAGAATAAAATCATAATAAACTCGATTATGTATTTAAATCAATTAATCTGATGTTGTTTTTATAATAGTCATCATTAGGTAGGTATCAATTTGGAAGATTGAAATTTTGTTTATATTGTTTTATTGTCAAATGTTTTAATGGTTATGAATATATATCACGAGATGTATATTAAGAGTCTTAACATCATTTTATATCAATAAAAAGTCGATAAAGTCTTCCTCACCAGTGTTGGCCAGAGCTCTTGGAAGGGCAAGCACTCCAGATCCAGCCATCTCTGCCACTAACATCACAGCCGCAACCCCCACTCCAACAGTGCGAGGATGATCTTCTTCTGTTCCGTCATCTGATGGTGGACATCATAATTATGGTACTATAGTGTAATTGCCCATTAAAAATAACAGGTTTTAGTAATTTACTAATCCGTTGTTCGGTTGCTTAAGACTAACATTTTTCTTATTTTCAAAATCATGATGGATTCTTAGTGTTATTATTTCATTAAACTATATTTGTGTTTAATTTAGCCAGTAGGAGTTTAGAATTTTGAAATTTCTAAACGATTATTTTTCCATAAAATAATTATCAATCCATAAGTTAATTTAATGTTAAAGTAATTTTCAAAGATATAATACTAAAAACCTATGAATTTATAATGAAATATTATATAGCTGGTGAATAAATTCAATGACATCTTTCATTTACATATAACATACTTATCTCTTACATATATTAAATATCAGTGCATAATATAGAGACCTCTTGTTGAAACTGTTCACATAGTTTGTCAATAACTAATTGTATATACTAAAGGGAATGGCATTCACGTAACTCTTAACCATAATGACTGCCATCTCTGTAATTAAAGTGATATCAGTACTGGCATTTAGACTAACTATCTTAGCCATCAGCACAAATGGCTTCAATAGATAAACTTGATATCTGCCTGCCTCCTAATTAAAATGTACGTAATTATTTAATAGAATATTAAATAACATCATTGGCATATTACATACATACATCACTATTGCGCCAAATCTTTATGTATTGATCTACTGCGAACTGCGAAGTATTCTTCATTTTAAATATTTCACATTTCTGACAGTTTGACAGTAAACGTGAAAGTAATTATAATGAAGGTGTCTAATATCAATGATATTTTTATTTCCCTATAGTGATTATATAAAACAAATTGCACAAGCTGAAACTGTTTTAAAAGGTAATTCTAATTTGAAATTGAAACTCTAGTTGCCATTCAATCAGATAATAAGTAGATTTTTTAACTTTAAGTTACAACTAATTATGCAGTTATTAAGATGGCAAATATAAATCTATAGTCAATGCGAAGTTATAACCAAATCATGTTATCCTTTAATTATCACACATAATTTTTATTAATTGCTTACTATGTCCGTATTATATGGTATGTTTAAATATAAGGATACGTTTATTAATTTCTAGGTTCTCACTTACTTGTTTGTTGGTTTGCTTCTTCCTCTTTATTTGCCATTTCTAGTTCCCCGTCCTGTGCCCCTCTTCCCGTTGTAAAATAGGCCCCTTCAGCCATCTTGGAAACTCCCGATGGATCTGGCATCGATAACTGAAATATTAAGCAAATTAGCAATATACTATTTAGATTATATTTAACAAGTTTGCTAGTAAAATGACGATGTCTCGCTGGACTTGTGTCCAGGCTTCATCCCAGCATATTTCTTATAAAAAACCATGACGGAAATCATTTTTTTCAGATCGCATCAAAATGACATGCAGCGAGATGAATTTTTAATAAATTTTGTTGTTGTCAGTCAATTATTCAAAAAGAATCTAAAATCAAGAATCCAATATTTTCATATTTTCACATTGGATTGTAAGCTATTCAATATTTTTGTCATGCAGGAAAACAAAATTTCAACAGTTTACATGTAGGAAAACAAAATTTCAATAGTTTACATGAAGGAAAACTTAAGGCAAAGTTTACATTCCCTCTTCATGAGCGTTCCGTAAGAACATTTAAATTTATTAAACTGGATTTAAGGACACATTTAAAGGACACAACAGCTCAAGTGACGCTAAAAGAATTCAATTTTCGATTTTTGAAATGTAAGTAATTTTGTAAGTAATTATTTTGTCATAAAGAATATTCCATCTTATTAAAATTAATTAATTTATAATACATCAAGTGAAGGTAGAGAAGCTTTCATATTTTGAAGTATGAATATGAGCATTATTGAGTAATTTCCTTGGAGAATAAATATAATATATAAATATAATCAAGTATAGAAATATGAATAAAGGCTAAAAGTTTAAATTATTGCATTACTCACCTCCTTAGATGCAATATTCATTAAAAACTTTGAATTATTCGTCGAATCTTCCGTCATTTTAGTATATTTTTATTTTGTGAAATAGAGTATAAAATTTAACAGCTAAACTTGCATTACCTGTAAAACAATAAATTCATTATCAAATAAAAATTAAATAGTATAAATAAATTTATTTATATTCTTTCTCTAAATGTTTTGATTAACATTATAGTTAATTTTTGGTAGATAATAATTATAAATATGAAATTATATGCAAATATCATATAAGAGAATTATGTTTGAAAAAAAACGGCATTGCAACATAAGACTAAACTTAAAACTTCCATTTTAGTTCATTGTTATAGGGTAAGTTACGAATTATCGATCAGTAGTACGTCTTCGGACATAGAAGAAAAAACAATATAAAAATTATTATTATTACACAGTGTTATCTAATACTTATGCAATCCCGGGTTTGCAGAAGTATTAGATAGCACTGTGTAATAATAATAATTTTTATATTGTTTTTTCTTCTATGTCCGAAGACGTACTACTGATCGATAATTCGTAACTTACACTAATCTTATAGGTAGTAGATTTATACCCTAATCATCACTACATTCACACTAATATATTTTGGGAAAGGTTTCAGGGTCATTTTATTATTGCTCATCTTTGATATTTCAATAACCATTGCCAAGATTCAGTCACTATAATTATTATTAATTTAGTATCGATGAAATGAATTAGCAAATCATGTAACTCTCGAATAATTTTAAAGAACATCTATCTATTTGTATGCAGAGTAAGGTATGTACCTTCATGTTCACTGACGTAGAAAATTTATTTTTGATTTATCCTATTAGTCATTATATTGGTGATAATTAGTTTATAAATTTATTTGTGTACATTTATGTTTCAAAGTTGTTATTAATGAAAAAATTATTATAGAACCGTATAATTATCTTTTAAATTCTAAAATAATTCATGTATGTAAAAAAATATATATTGTATCATAAAATATTTTTATATGTAATATACAATTTCCACTTACTTCACCATTGTACCAATTATTTATCACTTAACTGCGAGAAAATAAATTATGAAATCTATAAAATAGTATATATAATAATACAGATAAGTATAATACTACAAAAAAAACTGAATATTTCAAGGAATTCAAAGAAATGAAATAATAGAATAATGACAAAATTACATAGAATGTTTTGCCCATTGATTACTGGTTAGAATATTTACTAATGATTATATACAACACAGGAAGTGAATGATCAACTATATTCGGCAGATCGTCAGTTATTGTCCATTACGGTAAATGTCGATATTTTTTACCGAAAGAAGACATTATAAAAAACAATGTTTACCGCAAAATTTAACACATTACTGTTTAGTTTTTTAGACAGATATGTCCAATGATGAAAGATTTATTTAAATATATGATAAATTCGTGATTGAATATTTTAGATGATCGTTATATTACTGATTATAATTATCGATAATTATCATTAATCAAAAACCGACGGTAGGCAACTATAATTCGTGACTGTGAAGGGGTTTTTGCCGTCAAAAGTAGATTGGTGTTTCCTAAGAAAATTCATAAAAGAGGGTATTTCGTTATTTTTAATCGCTATAATAATTTAATCGAAATAAGATATGTATAACTGAAATATTATTTTAGAAAGATTTTAAATAGTAAGTCAGAGTAATTTGGAGTGTTATTTTAACTCAAAAATGATGTTTCTTATATACCATTTTTTTTTTAGTTGTAGAATTAAAAAAAATGTAATATGTAAGTATACTAATTCACTTTTTATCATCCACTAATTAATATATAATCAATAAAAACAGGTGTATATTTACCTGGAGTCAATTAACAATATTAATTAGAAACACAAAAAATTATATCCTTTGTTTTGTCAGTATGACGAAACTGTTGACTGACGAGTTTTGCCTATGGTCTGTCATAGAGTTGTTACCACGTGTTACCCGCACAACCAACTTCAAGCCACTGACTGCATGGTTCACACTGCAATGTTAGAGTGACGAATATGCACCTGCAACTAATAAATAAAAGCCACTGACAAATTAGATGTTTGTAGGTCACCCCCAGGATATGGCAAAGGAAGAGGCAATTGTCCCTTGTACAGTCAAATGCATAGGTACAGATTCTACAGACAATGCATGTGTCGAAGAACCAATTTCCTATTACATACCAATGAATTAAGTACAAAAATGTTTGATGTAAAAACACAACAGTTACTTGAAGTAGAGTTTATTTTTTAATGTGGCAGTGCAGTGATTGTGTAAATCATGCGTAATAATATGAGGGTCTTTATGTAGTTACCCTCTGTACCGTAATGGCATACGTAGCTTGTCTCTCCCACCGTAAATCTAAATCAATTAAACCAACCGATGGAGAATTGACATCTGGATGAAGTGGCAGCTAGGGAGAGAAGGGTTAAATAAAGGATATTTCTACTAAACCATTCATGAAAACATTTATTCACGTGTGAAATGATGAGTTAACATCTGAAGTATCATGTAAAATATTGAAACCAGTTTTAAATTTAAATGTGTTATTACCTATAGAAATAAAGTTATAGTGAGGCCATATATAGAAGATTACATAAAACCCCATCCTAATATTCTATAGCCCCACCAAAACTTCCTCGCTAGTTGGTACATCACAAATTAATTATTAACAAAGATGTCAGCTTCAGAAAGATACCGATGAAATTATTGAAGTCCAGAATATGTGTACAAATATAATATATATGGTGGCCGGTAAATTCCCTTGCGGAAATTTCCAACAGGATTATTTTCAATAAGTTTCAAGTTCCACTATAGAAGACTCCACCATTTTCGAAAAAAATACATAATTTTTCTTTAAATGTTAAATGTATAGGGTTAGGTGAGTGGTCCATTTGGTGGACTGCTAAAACCTAAAATATATATAATACTTGTATAAAAAGTTTCAATTGCTTCTCAATCTTCTAAGTTGTTTGGGGTCATATTTGACCTCGAGAGTGGTCTCCTTGCCCACCTACTTTTTAGTCATTTACATCAGTTATCTTTTCACTGTACCAAAGAAAACGTTACTTTCAGCAGTAACTGTTGCTCTCGGTATGGATTAAGAATTTAATTTCAGTAATTGAGTAGTCACAGAGCAATTACTATCAGGAGAGGTAAAATTCACCAGGACATTTAACTTTAGTTCAATATTATTCCAAACAGCACCCTAAAATATTTCAGTCTCTCCTTAATCATTCACTTGAAGTATAAAAAACGAGGAAAATTTTCGCAGCCCTCATTGTTGCCTGTTTTGGCCCCGAAAAAGTGAGATTTGCGTAACTGTTGATTGGGTAACTTTTACTTGATGTTCGTTTGATAGTAAGTTTTATCTTGATGTAATACAAAAACCATGAATTTATTGAATGCATTTTTGTTTATAGGAGGATCCACATTTTGTTTGGTGTAAAAATATTGAGATAGATTGACTGCGACAATTCCACAAAAAATTTAGTCTTAATGGGAAAAAAATTTCGTATCCCAAATAACAAAAATTAAACCAGATGGATAATTGCAGGAAGAATATATATGAAACATATTTTCGAATAGAGTTTAGTTTTACAGAAATTGAAAAGGATGAATGTATGAGAGAATTATTTTATTGGTGTATAATTGGGGAAATTTGAATGCCATTGTTTTTTTTTATTGTTAGTGAAAAGAGGCTCATTCTTCCAAAATCTATTGATAAAAGAAGAGTGTTTTTTGACCATTAACAGATTCGTTTACAAAAGTATGAAATTCTACAAACACAAGAGTAGCTGTGAGTTATAAATGGCAATAAATATTCCTACTGTATATATAATACAATACAACTCCTCTATAATGAAGCTCTGTACATTAAACCATCCTGAGTAATAGAATCCTGAGTAATGTACTACTCTGTATAATGAACAGGTTTTGCATTTTATGCATCTCTAATGAAGTAAGCTCTATATAGTGAGCTAGTTGTAAATCATTATATAGAGGATTCTGTATTAGGTATATTTTTCAAGAATGATAATAGAATCATTTATAAGATTAAATATACTTTATTTATTATGAAATTGAAATTTTAAAGAGTTATTCATATTAAAGTATAATTTGTTTTAAAGAAATGTCTTCTAATATACAAAGTAATAATTGATATAATAAGTATTGACGGTTTCTTATCCTTATGTATATGAATAACTTGACGTTCCGATCTGACGAATATAACATTCAACATTTAGGTGGGTGTAAGTGTCTATGTTTAATTACTGATTGGAATGAATTAATTAAGAAAAGATACCAATAAAGATACCTATTCTTCGCACCATCAGTTACAAAGGTATTCCATCAGGTAGTTACGGTAACTATTGTAGGTAAGTAAAGTGAAGTAGTATGTAGGTATATTTAGGCACAGTCTTCGCTTCCGCATATGCATGCTTTATAAAATAAACAGAGAATTTAACTGTACATATGTCCTAACTGATGTCACTCTCTCCTAACTGATGTCACTCTCACCTAACTGATGTCACTCTCACCTAACTGATGTCACTCTGTCCTAACTGATATCACTCTCTCCTAACTGATGTCACTCTCACCTAACTGATGTCACTCTCACCTAACTGATGTCACTCTCACCTAACTGATGTCACTCTCACCTAACTGATGTCACTCTCTCCTAACTGATGTCACTCTCACCTAACTGATGTCACTCTCACCTAACTGATGTCACTCTCACCTAACTGATGTCACTCTCTCCTAACTGATGTCACTCTGTCTTAACTGATTGCACTCTGTCCTAACTGATGTCACTCTCACCTAACTGATGTCACTCTCACCTAACTGATGTCACTCTCTCACCTAACTGATGTCACTCTCACCTAACTGATGTGACTCTCACCTAACTGACTCTAACTGATATTAATACCAATGTATGCATTAAATAAAATGTAGTGAAAATATTTTGTTTTTATGGAGCTTTAAATATTATTAATATTAAACTGAATAGTGAGATTGTAGATGGAAGAATCATTTTTAAATATTGAAAATATAATGAATATTTCCTTATTTTCACAAATATTCAAAGCTTGTTATGGGAAATGTAAATTGAAAAACAATATTTTAATAAACTGAGCTATTTAGAAGCAGTAAATGAATCAATTGACTGTGACTGAGATATTTTAGATAATTTGATGAAGTAAACTTACTATTGATACGAAGGAATCTGAATAGATTTATATTATTATTTATGTGTGATCTTAAACTATAAATAAGTAGCTTTATAATATTCTATAAGTGCGACCTTAACTATATAATTACTTTATTCTATACAGGGTGTTTCAAAACAGAAACAACGAAATTTGACAGTTTGCATAAAAACCCAAAACAACCACTTTTTCAGAAATAATAAAATGTCCAAAAACGTCATTATCGAGATATTGATACCCTGATTTTAGGGTAATTTTTGGCATTCATAGGGAATTTCACATTGTTGCACGAAAACCTAAATTAGCAAAACTGCTTAATTTCAAGATACTGACTTCCTACTTAGATATTCACAAGTACTTAAATACGTTCCTAACTGATGGTTATTACTCGAAAATTGAACATAACAGTCTTTACAGTACCTATAATAATGTTATTATAATTAATGTACAAAATTACACTAGAATCAGGGAATTAAAAAAAAGCTTCAAAAAAGAAGCATTTTTGGACATTTTGTTATTCGTGAAAAAGTGTTTATTTTGTTTTATTATGCGACCTATTTCTTTTTTATCTGAAATGAAACACTCATTACAAGTGTATGTGGCATATAGCCATATAAATATATATCCCTTTGTTGTATTATATTTCCCCATATATTATATCCCTATATTGTACACATAAAATTGTGTGTTTTAATTAAATAAACAACTATATAGTGTGAATTGACACCCCTTGAATGCATACAAATTGTTAGTTATTTTCTCTGTGTATTAGACACATGTTTTGATACAGTTTAGTTAGATTGAAATAGAATATAAATATCAGCTAATATAGGAAGATGGTGTCCATCATACAACAGTTTGTCAAATTATTCACTGTTTAGTTCAGGTTTTTCACCTCTTTTCCTGATGATGAATAGATATCTTTCTATATAGGGAGGCGATATTCGAACTCTGAAAATACCTCAAACGTTGAGATTTCGATAACCTCTTGATAATTTAGTTATCATTAAATTTGTAAAACTGACAGATGGGAAATTATCAGGCATTTTTTGAAAAATCATTTGGATTATTGTAATTCTTTAATTCGATAGGAACTGTACAAATAACGATAATACACTTTTAAAATATTGTCAATAAATTAGCATGAAGAATATATTAATCGAAAAAAATTATCTAATTTATGTAAATGTGACCACTAATTGGGTTTTACATGTACATTAGAAGTTCACTGCTGATATAACATCTAATATACGTACAGGGTTAGCCACAAAAAAGTGTACCCGACTTGTAATTAATATGAATACTGTATTTATAAGAAGATAAAATACAGACCGGAAGTAAAATTAAAAATTATATTTTTATACTACCACCGTTACTGTTTATAAGTTTGTTTGTGTGCAATACCAAAGATCAAACTTCACTTTGAGTTAATATAACTTAAAGAGGTTAATTCGGTCTGTGAATTTTATTCTATTAATATCTGTTTTTCTATCTGTGTTGAAGCTTCTATTTAATTCCCTCTAACGGTACAGGTACATGACGAAGCTAGATTGAATACATGTAAAAAGACTTTACTTTAACTCTATTTTTATCTATAAATAAATACAATATTTATATGTTTTCAAAATTGGGAACGCTTTCTTGTCACCCTGTATATTCGGAAGCGTGACACCCCCATCAACTCCCCTGTAAGGTCATTGAACAATCTAAAGTATAGAGTACGAAACTGTACGACAAACCAGTGAATACAAAAACTACATTGCATATAATGTCCCCTAAACTTTTTACCTTTTTTATAGATAAAAATGTTGTTAGAATGTATTTGTATAACCAATTAATGTTGCAAAAAAATAAAATAAAAACATAAATGAAGTAAGTGACTGGACATTTTACGTCTGCCAGTTTTCCGGACACCAAAAAGGTAGGGGAAATTATAGCATGTTTTAACTATAACATTTTTTGACAAAATTGGGTTACTTAACAGATTATGGTTAACTTAAATAGTTAGGGTTAACTTAGATAGTTAAGGTTAACTTAAATAGTTAAGGTTAACTTAAATAGTTAAGGTTAACTTAGATAGTTAAGGTTAACTTAAATAGTTAAGGTTAACTTAAATAGTTAAGGTTAACTTAAATAGTTAAGGTTAACTTAGATAGTTAAGGTTAACTTAAATAGTTAAGGTTAACTTAAATAGTTAAGGTTAACTTAGATAGTTAAGGTTAACTTAAATAGTTAAGGTTAACTTAAATAGTTAAGGTTAACTTAAATAGTTAAGGTTAACTTAAATAGTTAAGGTTAACTTAAATAGTTAAGGTTAACTTAACTGATTAGCTTGAAGGATATAAATTTATTTCAAACTGGTTCATATCGCTACAAAATAATATTCATTTTTTATTTTCTGTACATAATTGATAGGAAATAAATAAGTTATTTTTCTGTGTACCACTCCTCTGTAATGAAGTCCTGTATAGTAAACCATCCAGATTAGTATACTACCCCGTGTATTGTATAATGAGCATATTTTGTTTAGTTTGCCATGAAATGGCCGTCAGTTTTCTATGCATATCTTGACTCCGACATATATAAGCTCTATATAGTGAACTAGAATTAGTTCTTTATTCATTATAGAGGATTTAAATATACTGTATTGCGAGTTATTGTGGTGCCATCGAAAAAGAAAAAACTATTGTTTCAATTGCTACAAACAATGAATTAATGGTACAGATATCAATTTGACAGAAATTGGTACAATATCTTTAGTTCGATATTACCATACTATTCTCATTCATTTTACTCTGTACTTGACCTTGCCTTGATTTTCTACCAGCGGGTTGCCAGCTATACATAGTGTAATTCATTCATTAATGTATGTGTGGTAATTATTTCGTAAAATTTGTACCTTTACGTGAATTCATATGATATGTAAATTTTAAGAAATCTTCTTGCTGATAAATAAATAACTTTGAAAACATATCCTCATCATAAATCATTATATAAAAATAACAAATAATAAAATAATCTTAACAAAATTACTGCATTCACCAATGTTCTCCAACTGAGAGCTGTTCACTAACTGCACTCACTAGTCACCAATGCTCTCCAACTGAGAGCTGTTCACTAACTGCACTCACTAGTCACCAATGCTCTCCAACTGAGAGCTGTTCACTAACTGCACTCACTAGTCACCAATGCTCTCCAACTGAGAGCTGTTTACTAACTGCACTCACTAGTCACCAATGCTCTCCAACTGAGAGCTGTTCACTAACTGCACTCACTAGTCACCAATGCTCTCCAACTGAGAGCTGTTCACTAACTGCACTCACTAGTCACCAATGCTCTCCAACTGAGAGCTGTTCACTAACTGCACTCACTAGTCACCAATGCTCTCCAACTGAGAGCTGTTCACTAACTGCACTCACTAGTCACCAATGCTCTCCAACTGAGAGCTGTTCACTAACTGCACTCACTAGTCACCAATGCTCTCCAACTGAGAGCTGTTCACTAACTGCACTCACTAGTCACCAATGCTCTCCAACTGAGAGCTGTTCACTAACTGCACTCACTAGTCACCAATGCTCTCCAACTGAGAGCTGTTCACTAACTGCACTCACTAGTCACCAATGCTCTCCAACTGAGAGCTGTTCACTAACTGCACTCACTAGTCACCAATGCTCTCCAACTGAGAGCTGTTCACTAACTGCACTCACTAGTCACCAATGTTCTCCAACTGAGAGCTGTTCACTAACTGCACTCACTAGTCACCAATGCTCTCCAACTGAGAGCTGTTCACTAACTGCAGTCACTAGTCACCAATGCTCTCCAACTGAGAGCTGTTCACTAACTGCAGTCACTAGTCCCTAACGCTCTCCAACTGAGAGCTGTTCACTAACTGCAGTCACTAGCCACCAATGCTCTCCAACTGAGAGCTGTTCACTAACTGCAGTCACTAGTCACCAATGCTCTCCAACTGAGAGCTGTTCACTAACTGCACTCACTAGTCACCAATGCTCTCCAACTGAGAGCTGTTCACTAACTGCAGTCACTAGTCACCAATGCTCTCCAACTGAGAGCTGTTCACTAACTGCAGTCACTAGTCACCAATGCTCTCCAACTGAGAGCTGTTTACTAACTGCAGTCACTAGTCCCTAATGCTCTCCAACTGAGAGCTGTTCACTAACTGCAGTCACTAGTCACCAATGCTCTCCAACTGAGAGCTGTTCACTAACTGCAGTCACTAGTCACCAATGCTCTCCAACTGAGAGCTGTTCACTAACTGCAGTCACTAGTCCCTAATGCTCTCCAACTGAGAGCTGTTCACTAACTGCAGTCACTAGTCACCAATGCTCTCCAACTGAGAGCTGTTCACTAACTGCAGTCACTAGTCACCAATGCTCTCCAACTGAGAGCTGTTCACTAACTGCAGTCACTAGTCACCAATGCTCTCCAACTGAGAGCTGTTCACTAACTGCACCTCTCTCTCTAATTTAAGAATGTCATACCAACAATAAACTGCCGTAATATATGTACACATCTTCATATAATATATGCATACATTTTGTCGAATATCTTCAGGGTATCATTCAAGTTTTGTATTAATTCAATTACTTATAAAAAGCCGTCACAATATTTTAATACAACTTTTAAGTATTATACAAAAAACAATGTCAATTAAATTTTATACATAAGTAGTCTATATGTATTTTTCGATGTCATATAACTTCAAAAATATGTTAAAATAGGAAAATGTCTATCATTTTTACCGTGATATAGTTATTAGAATATAAATTAATTATCCTTAGTTACCTGTAAATAAAACAGATTGTTCTTAGTATTTTGTTCATTATCTATACCTTTTCTACATGTTTAACCTTTACACTTCCCATTGAAATTATCTTCGTAACGGACAATGGTAGGTAATATTTACCATCGTAACTTCCTGATGTTCCAGCACTACGACACACACGCTAGGCTGAGACTGCGAAGGAACGCGCGCATAACGCTCGCTATATACATGCACGTGTAAGATACGCGCGTTAAACGTGTTACATAACGCGTGTTAGGAGTTACGTAACTTTGTAGATGGTTTGTAATTTTTAAATAGGAAGTAAGGAGGGACATAATTACTGTTTAAAATATATCCTAAATTGCTTATAGGTTTTCAATTTGAAATATTAAAAATTTATTTTGGTACTCTGTGTTTTTTAATTTTCTGTGAATAACCTTCGAATTATCTTATGAATTTTGAAAAGAATATATTTTTTTGTTTTTAATTCAGTCGTTCAATATTTAATTTTGTCGCGTTTTACAAGTGAGAACTGAAGCAACTTTTAAATAATTAAACACGGGACCTTGTCATTGAAAAAGAAATACGTAAGAAACTCTTGCAACGAACTGTACAGAGTGTATATGCTCACTCAAAGGTGTATGTCACCACTTCATATTGTTAACTCAAAGGTTTATGTAACCGTATACAACATCGCTCCCTATTCTTCTACATCATTAATCATTCTATTTAATCTTTATTTTAATCTGTCGAGTTGAATAACTGTAATTTAAACACACGGCAATTTTATTAAAACAAATAAAAAAACATTTCAATTGAACATCTTTTGTTAGAATAATTAAATGATTTCTAGAATTGAACACCTTTTATTAAATGATTTATTTACTGAATTTAAAGCTGAATTTTATCGTAGGTATGTAAGGTATATTTTCCTAATGTTTTCTGATCAATCATATAAATCTTTTTGTTACTATTTAAACTGAAGTAAATTTTATTCACATTTTATAAAAATAAATTCGAAATATTTGAAATATGTCCCATAATATAAACAAAAGCAACAGTTTCATCTAGCTTGACAATTTGAAAACATGTGGGGTATTTAATTGTATTTTAATTTTATCCAATTATATTTTATTCTTTTCTAATGTCCTAGATGATTTATCCTCATCACCTAGTGTGCCAAAGTCACCTATGCTATTCCTATGAACACCACCGGTCACTGAGGCACTGAGTGGTTAAATGACCGCCAAACCTTGCCAAGATTCTAATACCTCTTATCAAAATAAAAATAAACTACTATACTTTTCTAAATAAAAATAAATAACTGTACTTATACTTGTGAGAAACTATCGTATATAATGGGTATATAATTGGTACTATCAAAGAAAAGAGTCACTGTGATGATGTACTATCAGAGAAAAGAGTCACTGTGATGATGTAATATCAGAAAAGAGTTACTGTGATGATGTACTATCAGAGAAAAGAGTCACTGTGATGATGTACTATCAGAGAAAAGAGTCACTGTGATGATGTACTATCAGAGAAAAGAGTCACTGTGATGATGTACTATCAGAGAAGAGAGTCACTGTGATGATGAACTATCAGAGAAGAGAGTCACTGTGATGATGTACTATCAGAGAAAAGAGTCACTGTGATGATGTACTATCAGAGAAAAGAGTCACTGTGATGATGTACTATCAGAGAAAAGAGTCACTGTGATGATGTACTATCAGAGAAAAGAGTCACTGTGATGATGTACTATCAGAGAAAAGAGTCACTGTGTTGATGTACTATCAGAGAAAAGAGTCACTGTGATGATGTACTTTAAGAGAAAAGAGTCACTGTGATGATGTACTATCAGAGAAAAGAGTCACTGTGATGATGTACTATCAGAGAAAAGATTCACTGTGATGATGTACTATCAGAGAAAAGAGTCACTGTGATGATGTACTATCAGAGAAAAGAGTCACTGTGATGATGTACTATAAGAGAAATGAGTCACTGTGATGATGTACTATCAGAGAAAAGAGTCACTGTGATGATGTACTATCAGAGAAAAGAGTCACTGTGATGATGTACTATCAGAGAAAAGAGTCACTGTGATGATGTACTATAAGAGAAAAGAGTCACTGTGATGATGTACTATCAGAGAAAAGAGTCACTGTGATGATGTACTATCAGAGAAAAGAGTCACTGTGATGATGTACTATCAGAGAAAAGAGTCACTGTGATGATGTACTATAAGAGAAAAGAGTCACTGTGATGATGTACTATCAGAGAAAAGAGTCACTGTGATGAAGTACTATCAGAGAAAAGAGTCACTGTGTTGATGTACTATCAGAGAAAAGAGTCACTGTGATGATGTACTTTAAGAGAAAAGAGTCACTGTGATGATGTACTATCAGAGAAAAAGAGTCACTGTGATGATGTACTATAAGAGAAAAGAGTCACTGTGATGATGTACTATCAGAGAAAAAGTCACTGTGATGATGTACTATCAGAGAAAAGAGTCACTGTGATGATGTACTATCAGAGAAAAGAGTCACTGTGATGATGTACTATCAGAGAAAAGAGTCACTGTGATGATGTACTATCAGAGAAAAGAGTCACTGTGATGATGTACTATCAGAGAAAAGTGTCACTGTGATGATGTACTATAAGAGAAAAGAGTCACTGTGATGATGTACTATCAGAGAAAAGAGTCACTGTGATGATGTACTATCAGAAAAAAGAGTCACTGTGATGATGTACTATCAGAGAAAAGAGTCACTGTGATGAAGTACTATCAGAGAAAAGAGTCACTGTGATGATTTACTATCAGAGAAAAGAGTCACTGTGATGATGTACTATCAGAGAAAAGAGTCACTGTGATGATGTACTATAAGAGAAAAGAGTCACTGTGATGATGTACTATCAGAGAAAAGAGTCACTGTGATGATGTATTATCAGAGAAAAGAGTTACTGTGATGATGTACTATCAGAGAAAAGAGTCACTGTGATGAAGTACTATCAGAGAAAAGAGTCACTGTGATGAAGTACTATCAGAGAAAAGAGTCACTGTGATGATGTTAATTTTAAATAACACAGTTTTTTAATTTTCTATTATTTTAAGTATAATTTATACCTTTTAAAATGTGATTTGAATAAACTATGTAAAATTATTACATATATTCCGTGAATAGAGAAGTACTCCCTAGAAAAGAAACTTCTGTTTTATTCTCATAGAAAATTTATAGGAGGGTCTAAAATATTTTTATTTTTATATTTTTTAGATACAAGTTGTTTGATTATATGAAAAAATCATTCAAAATAGTTGTTCAATTATAAAAATTGTATATCATACTGAAGTTAGTGTCATAATCTTCTTATTTCAGGCATCTAAAATTCAAACTATTTCCTAGTATTTATTTATTTGAATATAAGTCCCCTAAAACTTATAAGCTGTGTTAAGAGTCGGGACAACTCCTTCCCATTTCATTTATTTTTATTTTCATTTGATGACGAAGACTTATGACTTAATTAGCTAATAACTTAAAAGGTATCCTAAATAAATCGAAAAATATTGTAAAATTATAAAGTGCAGATGAAAATTGTGACAAAACCGTAATATTTCAGAACAATGATAAATACTCAAGATAATCAAGCCTACCTAAAGAATCATAAAAATGAAAATATCAATGAAAAAAATAAACAATTTAATTTCATTAACCATATATTAATTCATACTCAGAACTAAAAAAATACAATTCTATTTCTTTGAT
>CANNZV010004549.1:0-39317 GCA_947561585.1 Caprella mutica
AGATAGTTTTTACCTTCCTAAAGATTCATATATTCAAACAGATTCTGATTTTATTTGGTTAGTAGCAGAAAATATAACAAGTTATAAATTGTTGATGAAAAATGGTATTTATCAAGAGTTTTATCACATGATAGAATTGATAGAAAAGATGTATCTAATTATAGTGGTTTCTTTTCTGATCCACATTTTGATATAAATGAATTTATTGCATTTATTAATGAAGAAGATAATCAATATGTTGTTAAGTCTGTGTTAGATGATGTTAGTATTAATGCTAATGAAGAACAACAGAAAATTCTTATTGATGTGATAAACAATAGAATCACTCAACTACAGTAATGATTTAATTATATGTTGTTCCATTAGTTTTAAAGATTAATGGAACAACAACTTACAACAAAGTCATTAATGATAATTAAAATATAAATAATGTGTCCAGGCTGTATAAGATGTCTAAGTTATTTTGCATTTTATAAAATATATTAACTTACCACTTTAGTAAAAAATTAAAATAATCAATCAAAAGATATCTTACAAGATACAAATTATTCAATAGAGAAATATGAATATACATAAAAATACAAAAGGAAAGAATATGAAAACAACTACAACTGGGGATAATATCCCTTTAAACAACACTTTAACAGAGGAACATGACTATATTATAGTTGATGTTGATATAGAGAAAATCAGAAAGAATTGTGAACAGATACATGAAGAATCACCTTACAACAAAACGATTTATAGTTGCCCTCCTCCAACTAAAACAGTTAAAGAAGAATACACATATGTTCCAAAAGTTATAGATATGGATAAACTTAGAAGAGACTATGAAAAGCAACAAATAGAGATGATAAAAGAAGATTTACTTTACAACAATTAAATTAAATAATAGTGAGTGTTGTGTCGACTGTGTTTATTGTGTTTATTATTTATAATTTTTTCTAAAGATATATTTTTAAACACATTAAACACTTATAACAAAACACACACTTAATTACATTTTATGTACTACTAATAAATTCACTCATAAGGAATATTAATTTGATGAATAAAGATTATAGAAATTGTAAAAAGAACTATTGAAAAGCTTTCTCTACCTGCTCAAACATTGATTCATTAGTAAGTTTTGAGTATCTTAATGTACTAGATATGTCAGAATGATGAACTAATTTTTGAATAACATTAATTGGAGTATTATTAATAGCAAGTAAACTACAAAATGTGTGTCTTAAAGAGTGGAAAACTACCCTATTTTTTCTATCATCTTTTTCTAAACCTACATTAAATAATGGATCAGCAATTTTCTTAAAAATATGTTGATATCTACTATAACAAATTGATTTTCCCTTATGGGATACGACTAAATCATGATCTTCTAATTCATCTAAAAATTTAAAATCTGGAAAATATTTTGGATGAAGATATCCTACATAAGATTCTCCACCAGATTTAAAATCAGTTAATTTCACCGTTCTATTAGATATGTCTATATCTTTTTTCTTTACAGCTAGAACAGTACTTAATCTTCCACCCGTAGACAATGATAATCTACATGCTCTATCTACATTAGTATGAAAGTTCGTATTCTCTAATAATAAATCTACCTCTTCATTACTTAAAAATCTTTCTCTCCTATTATCAAGTTTGTACTTTGTCACTTTCCCATTTGCTATATTATTTTCAACATCTATATCTAATACTTTTTTGCAAAATTTAAAACTGTAGAAACTAAGGTTAACACTGTATTTAAAGTTGCTTTAGCAAGAACTCCAATCCTCTCACGTTTTATTGTATTCAAAATATTTACATCAATATTTTCCAAAAGTTTATTACCGATAAATGGTTTTAAATGCTTTTCATAACGAAGTTTAATATAATTAATGTTTTTCATCTTCTTACCTCTTAAAATCATATCATCGATATATTGTGTAAATACATCATCAAACATAAACTTCTTTTTCTTGAATAAGTGATCATCTTCTCCTAATCGAATTTTGTTAATAAGTTCTATTCGTTTTTGATGACAGTAAACTTCATTTATGTTCATACTGCGATTGCCTATTTTAATTCTTTTATTCTTACCATTCTCATCTCTATACTGTATATAATACGATATATCTTTATTTTTATGATGATGAAGCCAAACTCCTACATATTTTTTTGATTTAATCATTATTTTTTCCTTTATTGATTATATGTTTTTTCGTCTGCATTAATAATGCACTTTTGTAGTATCAACTAAATAAGATGTAATATCTAGCAAATTAAATACCACTTTGGCATTTTTCGAAGAACTTAGCTTTTTATAGTTTGGAATTCCTTCACCTTTCATAATTGACTTATCAACATAAGATTGTGATACATTAAGTATCTCAGCTAACTCTTTTTTTCCAACAGTTATGTTGTACTTTAATAACAACGAATCATAAATGATTCTTTTACTTTCTTCTAACATTAGTTATCCTTTGATTTTTATGTATATCAATATTTCTATATTGATTGTTTTGTATCTTTTAGGATATATTTTTTAGTTTGTTATATTTAGAATAAGTAAATTAGAAATTAATTTTTACACACTAGTAAATAGAATCATCACAAATTGTATATTGATATACAAATGCAGTCAAACTTTAAACTTTGTATTTAACTTTAGTATTTTATTACTAACATATATTTGTAGTGTTACACTTTTATTACAAAAACAATTCGGAGGTGTAAATGTACGAGGATTATCATTTTTAGCATTGTTTAAAAACTAAATAAAAAACAGTTTACTACAGAGTAAATAATATAAATATATGTTTATTTATAACATATTTGAAAAAAGGGGAAAGATTAAATACATCAAATATCAAATAACTGGTGCCTTATTGTACATGCTTTGCAGACTGGCACAGAAGCAGGATTATTTTCTTACAGAAATTGGGATATGGGCGCAACAAATATGAAATAGCCAGTCTGCAGAATATGGGAGATATTTGGGTATTCTCTCCCGAACAATTTTGAATTAATTCCTATATTTACATTTATTTTTGCTACGAACAGAATAAGAGATCTCTACAAACACTTTAACAGTTAAATCCATGTTTCAAAGTGTGGACAAAGTCGCCAGTATATTGGCTACTTATGAGGGGTTAAATAAGTTGAAAAACATGTAAATAAAGAGTAAATTAATCCCAAAATAGTCTCAAAGAGTTACACTTGCATCAGACATGAAGCATAAAGATGTTTTCAAGTGTAAAATCTTCACTAGGAAGTCAAATTTCTACTTTAGAGTACCTTAAATGTGGCAATCTGGATCCATTTTCTCACTTTCCTGCCACACTTTGAAACATGGAACAGTTTATGCAGACTGGTAATTTTTCAAATAATAAATAGCTACCTAGCTAAGTACAGGATAGTACTCCCTCCATGTTAAATTAAAAATTGAGAGAGAAACGAATAGAGTTATTGCCATATGCAGAAAAGTGATGCAATGTGTTGGCAAGGTAATGGCGGACACGAAATGGAGAATTTCTACCTAGGTAGGTTCAGAACTTTTTGAGAACTAGATATAATGTCTTTGGAAGCACTAAATGCACAGACAATTAAGCCATAAAAGAAAAAACAAACTAAATTATACTTATGGATCTTTAATAATAGGTACTATGATAAAATATTTAATGCAATAACAATTACTAAGCAACTTTACCACTTACCCACAAGCTTAACGTCAGAAGCAGAATGAGCAATATGGCAACATCGATTGATACGTTCTCTGAATTAATATGGCAAATTGGCTGGTGAATAATATTTGATAAATTTGAGTATTTATTATTTTTGCTCATTAAGTGAATTTGAATATAAGATTAGTATTGACTGTAAATAAAAAGCCAACTTTTATTTGGTCTTTGCTTTTAAATAGGTATCAAAATTGCAATAAATAGTTAGACTAGTAATTAAAATTCATAGACATATATTAGATAATAACAGCTACTTTATATGTCTAATTTTTATGACGATCTCGACTCGTACAAACTGCTTATTTTCACTACTATAGTAACTAAGCTAGGTCAAAGTAAGTATTTGAAAATATTAGATGATTTTTAAATATGTATTTGCAATATGATTAGCTCTTACTTTTCATATGCTTTTAGGGATTCCAGACATGAAGAGAATATCGAAGCTGTCGCTATCTCATCACAAAAGGAAAAAGAGTAAGTGATGTTATTGATAATGTATATGAACGATACTGAGAATTTCTATTCAATATATATTAATATACGAATCTCTTATTTCAGAAACTGGCAACCTACAGTCGTGAAAGAAAGTGACGAGAATTCAAATTGTACTTCTAAATAATAAATCTAAAACTTAAATGTTTATATTTCGTTTTCAATTTGACCTTGGTAATTCTATTAGCATATTTCAATATCAGTGCCTATGAGTAAGATGAATTGCTCTAAAATATGGTTTAGAAGATAAAGCCTTTATCATTAATTTATTATTCATTAAGTTATAGTACAATTGCAGCATATCAAAGATTTATCAACTTTTGTAATCTAGCCTGGTTAATTAATTCATCTAGTCTACCTATTTATCACTACGTAAAGTTATTTATGTCATCTAACTACTTATTTATAAACTGACCTGATGAGATTACTTATTCAATCTAATCTATTAATTTACAACTGATAACCATAGATCAATTCATAGGATCGAAAACATTTCAAAAAGCAAGGATAGGTCTAGGTGATCAATTATTTTTTAAAATTAAAATAGTATGCATATCACAGAAGCAAAAGTAGAAAATAAATGTGAACATGTTAGATTTGGTCCTAGAAAATAAATAGTCTAATCTAATTGATACCGGGACCTAACTCGAGATTATAATTCAATAGAGTAAATATAGTGACTGAAAAAGTCTTGTAAAATGTCTGGCTACTGCTAACCAGACCGATATTTCAACCTACACTATAATAGTTGATATACATTTATTTAGTAAGTAGTTGATATAACCAACACGAGAAGATGATATAACCTACACGAGTAGTTGATATCACCTATACGAGTAGTTAATGTAACCTACACGAGTAGTTGGTATAACCTACACGAGTAGTTGGTATAACCTACACGAGTAGTTGGTATAACCAACACGAGTAGTTGATATAACCTAACCGAGTAGTTGATATAACCTACATGAGTAGTTGATATCACCTATACGAGTAGTTAATGTAACCTACACGAGTAGTTGGTATAACCTACACGAGTAGTTGGTATAACCTACACAAGCAGTTGGTATAAACTACACGAGTAGTTGGTATAACCTACACGAGTAGTTGATATAACCTACATGACCCAGCTAACCAAAAGCTGTTTGTCCCACGTCTTAAGACGTCTGATACCCCTCGCTATAGAGGGATTTAAGACGTGGGACAAGACGGGGGACATCAGACGTCTTGCAGACGTCTAACCCTCTTCATTTGCACAGGGGTCCCCCTCTGCAAGACGTCTGATCCCACGTCTTGTCCCCCTCTGACAGAGGGGGACATCCACCTGTCCCACGTCTTACCCCACTCCGTTTTCAAGACGTGGGACAGAGTGTGGATGTCCCTCGCTATAGAGGGATTCAAGACGTGGGACAGAGTGCGGATGTCCCTCGCTATAGAGGGAAGAGGGAAATAAGACGTGGGACAGAGTGGGTATTCAAGACGTGGGACAGAGTGGGAATATCCCCCTCTGCAAGACGTGGGACAGTGTGTGGATGTCCCCCTCTGCAAGACGTGGGACAGAGTGCGGATGTCCCCCTCTGAAAGACGTGGGACAGAGTGCGAATGTCCCCCACTGCAAGACGTGGGACAGAGTGCGGATGTCCCCCTCTGCAAGACGTGGGACAGAGTGCGGATGTCCCCCTCTGCAAGACGTGGGACAGAGTGTGGATGTCCCCCTCTGCAAGGGGGACATATCTCTCTTTTGGCTCAAACTACTTCGGTTAATTGTGGTATATAAATATGTATAAGAAATAAAAAAAGATCATACTAATTATTATTGCAATTTCTAACCATATTGCATATAGTGTATATGTACATTTGACTGTATATCATTTATTTTAATATTACATATTGTTATATACAAATTAAATGGGAAGAAATGGAGAAAGAATTGTAGTGGTCATCTCGGGAATCGAACTCAGGACTCTAGTGTGATGTACTATTGAAGCCTGCGTCTCTACCTCTCAGCCATCCTGGTCATGGTAGAAGTAGTATTAAAATGATCTTTATCCAACTTGATTACTTGCGTGCTTCTTAAAATTATTTTAAATAAATATAATTTAATATTCTACATTTTGGTATCTTTTATTTTTTAATGTAAATGATAAGAATGTGTATAAAGTTATTTATTAATATTTGTAATGATAATGTTAATTAATGTTATTAACTACCTAATTACCTTTAACTGTTAATTAATATTACCTATAGTTACCTTCTGGTGATATCACTACCCCCCCCCCCCCTAAGTAGTAAGTAACCTATCTAGTTACTTACTAGAGTTTATTTATAACTACCTAGTAACCTACAAGTGATAACCACCAATCTGTACCTACTGGTGGTTATCACTACTTGCCTATTACGTAGTATTTATCAGTACCTACTTAGTTACCTACATTACTGTTTGTCAATACCTACCTAATTACCTACTGGTGTTTATCAATGCCTACCTAGTTGCCTACATCTGCTTATCAATACCTAATTAGTTACCTTCTTGTGTTTAACATTGCCTACCTTGTGGCCTACAACTGTATATAAAAACCAATATAGGTCCTAGTTAAATACTAGTATTCATCAATACCTACCTAGTTACCAACAACTGTTTGTCAATGCCTACCTAGTTATCTACTAGTGTTTATCAATGCTTATCTAGTTACCTATAACTGTTTGACAATACCTACCTAGATACCTACCAGTACCAATACCTACCTACCTAGTATACCTACTAGCTAGTGTTCATCAATCCGTACCTACTTACCTACTACCTAGTATTATTAATCAATGCCTACCTAGATAGTAGATACCTACATCTGTTTATGAATACCTACCTAGTTATGATACGTAAATAAAGCTTGAGATAGATATACCTTTTTGGTATAACTTTTTCCCGCGTAAAACAGACGAGGGACAGAGAGGGACATCCCGCTTATGTAAGACGTGGGACGTGAGTGGGATTTCAGACGTTGGAAAGACGTGGGAAATCCCCTGTCCCTCTCTGTCTCTCGCTAGCGAGGGATGTCCCCCTCTGTCCCACGCGGGACAGAGAGGATATGGTTAGCTGGGGAGTAGTTGATAGCACCTATACGAGAAGTTAATGTAACCTACACGAGTAGTTGGTATAACCTACACGAGTAGTTGGTATAACCTACACGAGTAATTGATATAACCTACACGAGTAGTTGATGTAACCAACACGAGAAATTGATATAACCAACACGAGTAGTTGATATAACCTACACGAGTAGTTGATACAACTTACACGAGTAGTTGATATAACTTACATGAGTAGTAAATGTAACCTACACGAGTAGTTGGTATAACCTGCACGAGTAGTTTGTATAACCTGCACGAGTAGTTGGAATAACCTACACGAGTAGTTGGTATAACCTACATGAGTAGTTGATATAACTTACACGAGTAGTTGATATAACTTACACGAGTAGTTGATATAACTTACACGAGTAGTTGATATAACCTACACGAGTAGTTGATATAACCTACACGAGTAGTTAATGTAACCTACACGAGTAGTTGGTATAACCTGCACGAGTAGTTGGTATAACCTGCACGAGTAGTTGGTATAACCTACAGAAGTAGTTGGTATAACCTACACGAGTAGTTGATATAACCTACATGAGTAGTTGATATCACCTATACGAGAAGTTAATGTAACCTACACGAGTAGTTGGTATAACCTACACGAGTAGTTGGTATAACCTACACGAGTAGTTGATATAACCTACACGAGTAGTTGATGTAACCAACACGAGTAATTGATATAACCAACACGAGTAGTTGATATAACCTACACGAGTAGTTGGTACAACTTACACGAGTAGTTGGTATAACCTACACGAGTAGTAAATGTAACCTACACGAGTAGTTGATGTAACCAACACGAGTAATTGATATAACCAACACGAGTAGTTGATATAACCTACACGAGTAGTTGATACAACTTACACGAGTAGTTGATATAACTTACATGAGTAGTAAATGTAACCTACACGAGTAGTTGGTATAACCTGCACGAGTAGTTGATATAACCTACACGAGTAGTTAATGTAACCTACACGAGTAGTTGGTATAACCTGCACGAGTAGTTGGTATAACCTACAGAAGTAGTTGGTATAACCTACATGAGTAGTTGATATAACCTACACGAGTAGTTGATATAACCTTGTTCTGTAGTTGTTTTATCCATTACATTTATTTGATTCAACCATCACGAGTTTTTGACTATCACAGGTAGTTGTTGTAACCATCGGGAATTGAAAATAATCAACTCACATATCTGTTGTTTTAACTAACGTCAATTTAACTCATATTAAATAGTACCTGCAACTCACCACGTAGGTAGGCGCACAGATAAACCATAAAATTTAGTCAAAACAAATCAAATATGATTTGATTCAACTAATCCTCTCTCTGTGTGTAGGACCAGAAATAACTTACACAAAATTTACGTGACTAGTATATATATAATTTTTGTAATTGGATGGTGTCCAAAGGATGAAATCAAACAAAAAAAAAACTCTATTAATCGAAATAAAATATATAAGGAAAAATCTGTAATAAAGGATTATTTAGAGCATTAGATAGAATTAAGGCTAATTTTTCGAAAGTCTTGTCTGATAGAGGAGATTTCTTTGGTGCCAGTGTCATTCCAGCTGGAGAAAAAAGTCTCTCAACATTTTCTGATAAGTTGAGTTGGAAGAAATTCACCATAAAAATGTCCTTGTCACCTTGACGACGAGCAATCAAGATTGCAAATGGTACCAGCACATCAACATATTTAACTATGAACTTCACATCAGTAGTTTTGAGAGGGTGGCAAACCAAGCTCAGTCATCAATTGGTGAAGTTTTCCCTTATGCATTATTATCACGATAAATGAATCATATAATGAGTTTCAACGAGCAGGACACGGTAGACGTAACTGACACTCATTTTTCGTTGTTGATAATTTCGGCAGATTTTGGTTATTAATTTTTTTTCCACAGAGCTGTGTATTCAACCATAGACGAGTTATTAATTGAAGAAAATGATGCAACTTTTATAACTTTACTTAGGGCTGAGAGGTGACACGGTGTGTGCTATCATCAGCAACGGTAGTAGGACAGAGTATCGTAAAACAACGTGTCGTAAGACAGAGTATAAAAAATTCGATCGAATTCATAATAATAGAGAATCGATTGAATGGAATTTTTTTTAACTTTTATTTAAATTGCTATTCATGGTACCACTTTGATTAGAAATTGATTAATAATTATAAATACTATATTTTCTTTTCTGATGTGTCTGAAAATGTAGAACGTACCAATTAATAACTTGAAACTTAGTAAACTTCTTCCAAAAATATTTTATAGAGCATAAAATTGCTGTTTGTTCAATGTAACACAATAATTATGGAAATATAAGTGTCTATTAATTACTCACCTATACTCTGTGAAAGCAAAGCTATGGTTGGACTTTAAAACCTTTAATAAGTTTACAGCTTTAAACTTTAAACACTGAATCACTGTTTAATAATAGGGTTATATAGTAGGTACTAATGCAAATTTTCTCTCATAACTAATAGAAAATGAGATATATATTAAAGGAGTGACAATTATGAAAAAACATTTCTTCGCTTTGGTTACCGTTTGTTAATGAAACTGAGTTGTGATAAGGTAATTGAAGCGTGGTGATGCCTGTACAACAAACTAGCGGATACAACAAACTATATTAAATGAAATCTTATGAATAATTGAATCATCCAATTTATATAAGAAATTATGTAAAATGAGAGAGAAATGTAAACTAAATAAAATCATTTCGTTATATGTATGGGTTATTTATTAATTGCGTATATCTATTTTTGATAATTTTAATTTTAATCAAAAAAATAAAACGAGAAATAACAGAAAAAGATGTAACTGTCGAACTAATGGGGTGTCGCAGTACTTCTTAGATTTGTAATTAGTTTCAGATTTGATTGTAAAGTCTGTGCTAAAAAAATTGATGTGAATAGTTATAGAAAACTAGATACAATGAAGACTATTCTAATTTCATAAAATGATTATTTAATTGAAAAATATATTATATTCACTTTAATTGAAGCCAAAAAAATCATACCGTTTCTAAATTTGTTTCCCATCAAAATTGGTATGTTAGTCACCATTAATTTTGCATTAAAGTTTTCATAAAAAAATAGAGCTATCGAAATGTTAAAGTCACCGCTTTAATTTTAAAGAAAACGATTTTGGTCTAGTATGAAACTAATAAGTAAAGTTTCTTACTAGACCAAACAAACTTTGAACGTAACTCTGGTCTACTACGAGGTTTTGCTGTACCCACAATCTTATTTTCTTTTGTTCTTCATCTAAAATAGTTACATTCTTACTTTCTATTGGCTACAACCTAACTCATTCACTTTACAGGAGTACTGTAACTATGAAATTTGTTTCTTATATGACCCATCTCAGAACAGAAAACTTATAGTAGTTTAAAAGAATAATAGTATTTATTCATGAAAATAATATGTTCTATTAAAAAAAATTCATTACGAGAATATTTTCTCATATAAAGAATATTATTTATTTTAATTAGCTCCAGACTATTTTTTATGCAAAATGCATAATATCGCATCCCTAGTTATTACAGTAGTAAATGGTCTTTAATTAAGTTAATACAGTAGACTCTTTACAAAATGGGTAAATAATATAATTGTCTTGGGGCCCGATTGTCGTTGGCCTAATTGTCCTCCTGGGCCCAACTGTCAGCATGCCCAATTGTCCTGGGCCCAACTGTCGGCGTGCCCAATTGTCCTGGGCCCAACTGTCGGCAGGCCCAATTCTCGGTTCACGCTTATATTAGGAGGGGGGGGGGGGTGTACACCTAAACACACGGGGCGAGTGTGTGTTTTGTTCATCTCGTGTACGTAGTGATGCAGTCAGTGAGAGTGGTTCACCCAGTGGTAATTCACCCAGTTGTGATTCACCCTCATGGGCCGTTCACCCGGTGGCAATTCACTCACATGGACAGTTCTCCCAGTGGCAATTCGCCGTGCACCGTTGCTTAGTGGGTTTCTCCGGTCGATTATTGAATTTAGGTCATTAATTATCTTTACTAGCATTAATCTTCATAACTGAAAACTCTTCAATTCCGTGTTTCAGCTCATTAGCAGTCTTATTAGTTAGTTCGAATGACCATGCAATTTTAACAGCTGAAGTAAAATTTAAGGTTTCTTTCTGTAGTAGTTCACGCTGGATTCTGACGTCTGCAATGCCTTCAACAAATTTATCTCGAAGTGCATTGTCTAGGAACGTACCGTTATTGCAGCTAGCAACTAGCTTTTTTAAACCTGCAACATATTCCGCTATAGATTCACCACTACCCTGCCTTCTTCTCAAAAAATTGAAGCGCTCAGCTATTTCACTTTTAGCTGGTGAATAGTAATTTGTCAGAACTGTTAACTATCTGATCAAATGTCTTGCTTGCTGGAAGAGCAGGAGATACTAAATCTCTCAGCACACCATAACACTTTTCGCCAATAAGTGTTAATGAAACAGGCACTTGCTTAGATTCTTCAATCGAATAAGCATCGAAGAATACGCGTAGCGTTTCAACATAAATTTTAAAATCGCACACTGATGGTTGAATTCGGATATGGAACCGATTTTAGGCATTGTAAGCTCTTTATCTTGTAGCCAATGTTATGTATTCACAAGGTATAGTAAAACTCTAATAGGTCAGGGTAGGAAAACACACAGTTATTGATCACTGTACTATATCGGAATTCAGACTGACAATATGGGTATAAAACTAGCATGACATAAACTTTGAGGATACTTGGTCTATCAATTTCCTAGAGAGTAAATAGGATGAATTAACTAGAAGATAATGAGTTAATTTTAATAAATGTATATATGAGTATATAATAACCAGTTTTCGATAGGAAGTGGTTAGAAAGAATCTCTTCAGTAATCAGTGTACTGTGACAATTAAATTGAATGACGTGGGAAATGAAACAAATCCTTCCTAGCCACTACACGGTACACTGAAACAAATCCTTTCTAACCAGTACACGGTAAACTGAAAGATCCTTCCTAGTTACTTCCTACCAAAAACTGAAAATCTATTTGTAACTTGCTATCACCTACCGTGTCATATCTGTTATTGTGTTTTTACCCTATGTAAGTGTTTTTGTTTATTTTTCAGTTTATCTTTCGTTTCTGTAGGTACCATTGAGGTCTCATTCGAAGGATCAGAGTACCAGCTCTTTGACATCTTTGCCAACTGTAGTTGCTTTACAGGTGATGAACCGGTTACTCTAGGTACTTGGACGGAGGAAAGTACCGATGTAGGGGGTGAGTAAATTACCATCAGTTATTAGTAACTGAAATTACTGACAAAAAACTGGTAATGAAGAACCAGATATATTATGGTATTATTATTGTATTAGTTTGTAGAAGGAAATTCAGTATCGAATCTTCTGTTACATTATTTCTAGTTCGAATGTAGATACCGTTTAATAGCTATAATTCTGTCTAACTTATTATAGTTTGATTCCATTTTCAAAAATTATCACTATTTCTTCATTCATTCTTTTTCTGTTTCAGAAATTCCTTCTGCCATATGCACACCAAGTGACAGCCTAGATGGCGCTAGTTCTTCTGATACGAAACTAAGCACTTCAGGGAGAGGTAAGACCTCTCATCCCATCACAAATAAATAAATGTATACAGATGTGATACCACTGTACAGATAGAAAATTTAATCTCAGTACAAATGAAAATGCGTTAGTAAAACAGTTACATAATAAAATAATTTATGAATATATCTAACTCTCATCTTTACTATCACAGAATATAGAAAACAGGAAGTTACTTTATCTCAATCCTGGTAGTCTGTACAAAGGGTAAATAATGAATACATTCTTCTAATAGGCCTAAGGGATTTTTTGACTGCGCACATCGTTTTAGAACCAGTACACTAATACATACCTACATAATACTAAAATACTCAAAATTATATACATTATACTAATATACTGTCATCTGTTCAATGAAATCACTACAACAGTATTACACATTATATTCAAGATGGTGTAATACAATCAGATAAATGGAACAAAATTATAGCCGATAATTACTTGTCATCATTTCTTACTTATTGGAAATTTCCAGTCTACACTGCGACCAGAATTATTAGTCCAAAGAGTTTTTTGCCCATAACTCTCAAACCGTTTGCGGAAGATTTCCGAAATTTCAACCATAGGTGTAGAAGAGTATGAGACACGTTCTAACTAATTTTCAAAGTTGTACTCTTCTTTGTTTTGAATTTATTTAATATTTCCTTTTTTCAGGTGACCATAATTATTAGTCCAGTACATAATTTTTATTTAATTAGTTGAAAATGGGGCGTGGAATGGACCTTTCAGAGTAAGAAAAAAACCTTATCATCAAGTTAACAGCTAAGAAGAAGCCTCAAGCTGAAATAGCTGCACAAATTGGACGCCATGTAAAAACCATCAAGCGTTTTTTGGAAAATCCGAAAATTCGTAAAGAACGCAAGGATAAAGGCAAATTGAGGAAACTATCAGAAAGGGATGTGCGCCGCCTGAAGAAGAACCCTGGTTCAACAAGCAAGGACATTTTTTCCGCTTCCGGGGTTGCAGATGTGTCTAAATCGACCCGCAATTCAGTTCTTGGAAAATTTGCTAAACAAAAAAAAGCCACTATAACTCCTCCTCTCACCCCAAAACACAAAGAGAGGCGTCTAGATTGGGCCAAGAGATATATGAGAACCTCTCCAAAGCTTATATTATTCACTGACGAATGTAGAGCAACTTTGGATGGCCCTGATGGATGATCCAAAGGATGGGTGTTTGGGGATGACCCTTCCCAAATGCGTTTGCGACGTCAGCAAGGTGGTGGAGGGGTGATGTTTTGGGCGGGAATTATAGGGGATGTACTCATTGGTCCTGTGAAGGTGCAAGAAGGTGTTAAACTCGATTCTAAGCGCTACTGTGAGTTCATTGATTCTGCTCTTTCAGACTGGTTAGATGACCTGCCTTTGGAACAACGCCGTAAAATCATATTTATGCAAGATAATGCTCCGTCGCATGCAGCAAAGAAAACCAAAGAGTTCTTGCACTCACTGGGCTTCAAGAATAACACCCTGATGGACTGGCCTGCCTGCTCACCCGATTTAAATCCCATTGAAAATTTATGGGCCATCATCAAAAGAAGTGTTTACAGCAATGGGAAGCAGTATTCATCAAAAAATGATCTCTGGGCTGCCATACAGAATGCTGCGAAGGCTGTGGATCCTTCTACTATCAAAAAACTAACAGATTCTGTCACTGAACGAATGTTTCAAGTCATAAAATCCCAAGGATCTCACATTGGGAAATAATCATGATTTCTGCCATATTAAATTCACCATTGACTACTTTCTTGTGTTTACAAAGTGTATTTGTATTTGGTATTTGATGTTAAAAGTTTTGTTATTTCAAAAATTCGTTTATTTATCCTTGTAACAAATTTATAAAGAAACGAAAAAATCGGGACTAATAATTCTGGTCACCTGAAAAATGGAAATATTAAATAAATTCAAAATTAAAAAGAGTTAACCTTCGTATAATGACACGAATGTGTCTCATATTCTTCTACACTTATGGTGAAAATTTCGTAAATTTACCGCTGCCCGTTTTTGAGATATAGTCAATAAACACTTAGGACTAATAATTCTGGTCGCAGTGTATAAATAAATTCCTTTGATATATGTATATTGTTTATACATATATACAAAGTATTTGATATAAACATTTTAAAAATCGGTTGCCTGGCAGGCTGGCCAAAAGATATCTGACGAACCGTCATTTGGCCGGAAAACATTTTCAGAACGGATAAATTTAGTCGACAGATATTTGGTTTGCGATTTATTTTTTGTAAAATTTATATCTTTGATACAAACTATTTTGTTTTGACACTATTTGGTTTGAACATTTATCACAACTGTATATCAAAAGTAGTTAAAGTATGAGATCAAGTAACACGTGGTGATTTTTCCGTTAGTTTCTTATTCAGCTTATAGCTACATGGTGGATTAGGATGAGAAGAAACAACCTCTTTTCTGTTCAGTATTGGATGAGTCTTGTACGTGAACAGTCTTTGTGGTGATACAGTTAGTCTGTTAAATATATTTCTCTAATTTAAAGTGGTAAAGTGCTATAAGTAAGAACAACAAAAAACACAAGGTAAGTTTTCATCAAATTATATATAGGTAAATAGTTGTGATTTATATTGTATTATCGGAGAATTTAATTGTGACTACACTGGAATAAATAACCCTGGAGATTCCAATCAATATTTTGAAATAGTATCTCCTCATTCCTCTAGTATTATCGAAATATATTTATCCCGGGTAATAACAACACAATTACCGTTTACGCAATAGCCACAAATTTTTAATCCCGAGGTGCAGGAGAGAAAAGTCTAAAAATTGTATGCATTATACGGGTGTCTCAATTTATAACAATCTCCCTGATTCCCTGAAGGATCTCTCCCCTAAATCCTTCAAACCAAAGTTGAAGAAATTTTTGGTGGATAGTTCCATTAACTAAAATATTAAGAAATTTAGAATTGAATCAAGATATACTTTATTTTTTCAGTGTTTTCAATGTTTTTTTTCACTAGGATGTTGAGGTTGAATGTATGTACTTTTTTTTCTTTTTCACTATTTTTTTCATATAGCTGCTAGAATTAAGTGTATGTATTTTTGTTATTTTAGGTAGGGAACCTTTATTTTAGATAGGATACCTTTGAAGCTCTAAGCTTACCAGGTCTTAAGTCCTTTTCCTTAATAAAAGCTATATGTATTGTGAAAGAGTTGCCCCGACTCTTTTTACTTCATGTAAGGGACTTTTGTTTTAATAAATAAATAAATAAATAAATAATAAAAGTTTTAATTACACAAAGTTGTAATGTTATGGTAATACAACAATTTATTTTTTTGATATCATCTATTATCTATATTAATGAGATTTATGTATGTACAGTTGTACACAAAAGTTCATTAATCAAAACACGTGTGTTTGTAATGTCTAAGACTCGTTCTTGTACACTGAGTTTCACGTCAGCCCAAGTCATGGCAGACGAGATTTTTAACAAATTGAGACATTGGAGATCCTGAATGGGTTCCACATACGTAAGATATTCCGAATAGGCTCGTCATAAAAATAAGGAGAAATATCATTTATACCAAATTTGGAAGGGTAAAGTCTAAGCATTATATAATGTGCAAGGAAATTCTTCAAATAATTACTTTTGTAAATTTTCGTTTGAATTTTTGTTATTTTAATGGATTTTCTATCTTTTTCTCACATTTTTACTTTTTTCTATCTGAGAAAAATTTCTGTTACTTACCCCAGAATTCAATATTTCTGTTTTGTGTTTGATTAACAATGAGTATGTTTTGATTCTGTTTAACATGACGTCATCACCGTTAATGAGACGTCATAACGGCTGAAATATTAATTGAAATATCATTAATTACATTTGTAAAGTTTTTATCACTATAAGATAGTAAATATATAAAGAAATCCTTAATTTTTCAAAACTACTAAGCCTGTAACTTTAGTTTCTAGTTTGCTGTTTTGATGACGTCACATACACAAAAACAGCTCGATTACCAAAACGTGTTTTACAGTTTATACTAGGATTGGAGCATGCATGTGGGTGACTCCATAGAGGTATACAAACCCCACCTAACTCTCCTAACCATTCAGTACTTAGTTCGAAGCTATGATAACCAGTTGGTTTAAAACCGTGTGTCCTGTGTGTATTGGAATTATTGCGTCACTAAGTTGTAATTGATTTTGTGTTTTAACTAGTTTCTCTACGAGGAAGATATATCAAATCTAAAAAGGGAATTTAACTGTCAGCACTTAAAATAGTATGTATCTTATATAGCGTGAGGTTTTCATTTAAACTTCACAACCTGATTTTTCTTGTTAGATATAGAGTATTTCAGCTGTACTTCAATGTAACATAAAAATATTGATTATCACGGTACGATAATCATTGTGAAATATTTCCTATTCCCTCTCACTAGGAGATCGGAACGGAATGTGTATCTGTTTATTTATCTAATTTATTACTGGTAAGTATGTTTCAGTAACAGTTTCATAAGTATTTCCATATGATGTTTATATTAAACTTAGACATTATGTATAGAGGAAAATAATTTACACATGTTAAAAATTGATACAAAAATGTGTATTTGGCAAATTCGTATTGAATGTCACAGATATTCATTGTTCAACTAAACATATAGCACGAAGACATAAAATTAATTACATTTTGATATTAATATTCTAAGATTTCAGACAAACACCTAATAATACATTGATACTAAAACATAATTTCAAACTAAGTTCTGGTATAACTAGGATACAGTAATATAAAGGGTATGGTAACTCACAATACCTCGAATTTCCATGTTAATATCGAGAAGTTTAAAGTCAATTTATAATTTTTCCGTGTGATAAATAGTTAAAATAGAAATTAGACATTTAATTTAAACGTATGGATACAAATCAGGTTTGTTCATATTATTCTCTTCTTTTACTTATCTACAAAATAAGAAATAGAGTCTTAAACATACAATGTAGGGAGCCTAAACCAGTGCTAGTAAAATAGTCATGTGATAGAATAATGTATGATTAGATCTAACTCTCATCTTTACTATCACAGAATATAGAAAACAGGAAGTTACTTTATCTCAATCCTGGTAGTCTGTACAATGGGTAAATTACATTCTTCGAATAGGCCTAAGGGATTTTTTGACTGCGCACATCGTTTTAGAACCACTACATTAATACCTACATAATACTAAAATACTCAAAATTATATACATTATACTAATATACTAAGTACTGACCTTTGTTCAATGAAATCACTATAACAGTATTACACATTTATTCAAGATGGCGTGATACAATCAGATAAATGGAACGAATTTTAGCCGATAATTACTTGTCATCATTAACCAAAAATTGTAAATGTTAGTATTGAAAACGTTGAGGTTCTTTCTTAAAAACAATTTATTAAATAATAGTTCATTTACGTTAAAAACTATGTTTGAAACATTAGATATATATTTTGATTCACATATTTCATTATTCATTGAAATTGAAATGATTTTGATGTTCGAATTTTTCGAATATATATTTTTCTTTCTCGTCGGAAATTTCCAGTTTATAAACAATTTCCTTTGATATATGTGAATTGTATATACAATTATACATATCAATAAGGTATTTGATATGAACATTTTAAAAATAGGGTGCCGGGCAGGCTGGCCAAAAGATATTTGGCCAACAATCATTTGGCCCGAAAACTTTTCCAGAACGGATAAATTTGGTCGACAGATATTTGGTTTGCGATTTATTCTTTGTATAATTTATATCTTTGATACAAACTATTTTGTTTTGACACTATTTGGTTTGAACATTTATCACAACTGTATATCAAAAGTAGTTAAAGTATGAGATCAAGTAACACGTGGTGATTTTTCCGTTAGTTTCTTATTCAGCTTATAGCTACTTGGTGGATTAGGATGGAGAAGAAACAACCTCTTTTCTGTTCAGTATTGGATGAGTCTTGTACGTGAACAGTCTTTGTGGTGATACAGTTAGTCTGTTAAATATATTTCTCTAATTTAAAGTGGTAAAGTGCTATAAGTAAGAACAACAAAAAATAAAATTTCCATCAAATTATATATAGATAAATAGTTTTGATTTATATTGTATTATCGGAGAATTTAATTGTGACTACACTTGAATAAATAACCCTGGAGATTCCAATCAATATTTTGAAATAGGATCTCCTCATTTATCTAGTATCATCGAAATATATTTATTCCTGGTAATAATACAAGTTCTAATTACACAAAGTTGTAATGTTATGGTAATACAACAATTTATCTTTTCAAGATCATCTATATTCAGAAGATTTACGTATGTACAGTTGTACACAAAAGTTCAGTAATCAAAACACGTGGGTTTTATATGTCTGAGACTCGTTCTTGTACACTGAGTTTCACGTCAGCCCAAGTCATGGCAGACGAGATTTTTAACAAATTGAGACATTGGAGATCCTGAATGGGTTCCACATACGTAAGATATTCCGATTAGGCTTGTCATGAAAATAAGGAGAAATATCATTTAACACGTTACGAGCGTATTGACCCACCGGTGGGTCAACACTCATTTTTCACATGCAAGTAACTAATTAATGTGTATTGATTCATCAATGAATCAGCATTTTTATGGAATTTTATATTTAGAATCGTATATTACCAAATAAAACACTATATCTTCCAATACGAAGTATCACACCGCGTATCACGTCACTTGTGGTGACGTCATACGAGGGGAAAGTGTTAAACTAAGTTTGGAAGGGTGAATGTCTAAACATAAAATAATGTGCAAAGAAATTCATCAAATAATCACTCTTGTATAACTTTTCGCTTGAATTTTTGTTATTTTAGGAACTTTTTCTCATATTTTTACTACATTTTTTTATCTGACATGAAAATGTTCGATAGTCAGAAACTGTACAGTGTGGGTAATGTATAAGAGACATAATGTAGGTTATAACCATGGGTGATACTTATAAACTATAATTATAATTTCTTAACTATTAAAACTAATTATAATGCCTTTTATATATATTTTTAAATTAGTTTTATTTAAAAACATACTCAAAATTCTTTCACGCAAGTCAAAATTCCTATAGAAATCTTTTTATTTCTTAAATTTTTTCTCATGCATAACATATTACAGTAAACAGAGCAGAAATTAATCAAAAATAAGCAACGTAATTAATTACATAAAACATTTTTGAACTCGACTTTCACTATCCGACTTTCATCTGCATTGAGTTTAGAAGTATGGATATACCTACAAAATTCATTACTAATCTTAAACATCACCTCAATTCATTGTGAAGTGGCTTTCTTTTAAAGTTCTGTATTTTTGTTCTGTGTTTTCGTTTCTTGTTTTGAATTTTTTGTTCTGTGTTTTCTTTTCTTATTCTGCATTTTTTTGTTGTGTGTTTTCTTTTCTTGTGCTTCATTTTTTTGTTCTGTGTTTTCTTTTCTTATTCTGCATTTTTTTGTTCTTTGTTTTCTTTTCTTGTTCTGTATTTTTGTTCTGTGTTTTCATTTCTTGTTCTGTATTTTTGTACTTTGTTTTCTTTTATTGTTTTGAATTTGATTGTTATCTGTTTTCTTTTCTTGTTCTGTATTTTTTTTGTTCTTTGTTTTCTTTTCTAGTTCTGTGTTTTCTTTTCTTATTCCGTATATTTTTGTTTTTTGTTTTCTGTTCTTGTTGTGCATTTTTTTGTTCTTTGTTTTCTTTTCTTGTTCAGTATTTTTTGTTCTGTGTTTTCTTTTCTTGTTCTGCATTTTTTTGTTCTTTGTTTTCTTTTCTTGTTCTGTATTTTTTGTTCTTTGTTTTCTTTTCTTGTTCTGTATTTTTTGCTCTGTGTTTTCCTTTCCTGTTCTGTATTTTCTTGTTCTGTGTTTTCCTTTCCTGTTCTGTATTTTCTTGTTCTGTGTTTTCCTTTCCTGTTCTGTATTTTCTTGTTCTGAGTTTTCTTTTCTTGTTCTGTATTTTTTTGTTCTGTGTTTTCCTTTCCTGTTCTGTATTTTCTTGTTCTGTGTTTTCTTTCCTGTTCTGTATTTTCTTGTTCTGAGTTTTCTTTCCTGTTCTGTATTTTCTTGTTCTGTGTTTTCCTTTCCTGTTCTGTATTTTCTTGTTCTGAGTTTTCTTTTCTTGTTCTGTATTTTTTTGTTCTGTGTTTTCCTTTCCTGTTCTGTATTTTCTTGTTCTGTGTTTTCTCTTCCTGTTCTGTATTTTCTTGTCCTTCGTTTTCTTTTTTTGTTCCTTGTTATCTTTTCTTGTTCTGTATTTTCTTGTCCTTTGTTTTCTTTTTTGTTCTGTGTTATCTTTTCTTGTTCTACATTTTCTTGTCCTGGGTTTTCTTGTTCTGCTTTTTCCCTTCTTGTTCTGTATATTTTTGTTCTGTGTTTTCCCTTCTTGTTCTGTATCTTTCTGTTTTGTAATTTCTTTCCATGTTATGTATTTTCTCGTTCTGTGTTTTCTTTTCTGTTCTGTTTATTTTTGTTCTTTGTTTTCTTTTCTTGTTTTTTTTTATTTTTTGTTCTGTATTTCTTGTTCTATGTTTTGTTTTCTTGTTCTATGTTTTGTTTTCTTGTTCTACACTTTTTGGTTCTGTGTTTTTTGTTTTCTTGTTCTGTAATTTCTCGTTCTGTGTTTTATTTTCTTGTATTGTATTTTCCCGTTCTGTGTTATATATTCTTGTTCTGTGTTATATTTTCTCGTTCTGTGTTTTCTTTTCTTGTTCTGTATTTTCTTGTTCTTTGTTTTCTTTTCTTGTTCTGTATTTTTTGTTCTGTGTTTCCTTTTCTTGTTCTTTTTTTTTATTTGTATTTTTTTGTTTTTTGTTTTATTTTCTTGTTCTGTATTTTCTTGTTCTTTGTTTTCTTTTTTTTTTGCATTTTCTTGTTCTTCGTTTTTCTTTTCTTGTTCTGTATTTTCTTGTTCTGTGTTTTTTTTTTCAAGTAAACCATTGAAAAAATTAGACTAGTTATTTCTTGTTTGGAATGAATGAATATACATTATAGTATTACGTATCTTCTTTTATTATCAGTTTTTTAATATTGATTTTTTTTTTGATAGATTATCAAGGAAGGTTTACTAAGAATCTATTTATTGTTTAGAACTTTCAAACTTTTACAAGTTTTATAGGTAACGGTTTAGGTAGCCAATTATGATATTAGTATCAGTTTTGTCATAGTTTTGAATTAGTCAGATATACGCCATCCCTTTTCTTTGTTTAGGTAGCTCATAAATTTGGAGGGTGAAGGCCGAAAAGATAAGCTAAGGAGAACATACGAAATAATAGACAGATCTATCAATCTTTTAAATATGAATTATTTCAATTTATGAAAAAAATATAATAGTGTAAATTCAACAATAAAGTTCCACTGACCAACATTCAAGATTCCGTTTGATTCTCCTTCAAACATATATATGATGAAACTGAAATTAGGGATTATATTATGTTTGTAATATAAATTTTATTTTATATATATTATCTATCACCCTAGTTTTTGAATGTACCAATATATATTTAAATTCAAATCAGCGAAAATAATAGGGGGAATCAAAGAATAAATTTGACACGTACTGAAATAAAATGATTAATTAGTATCGATATATTTTAATATAAAAAAGATATTTTACCAATATGAAACTTTCTGAAACTGTATAATAATCTCTATTGAAATTATTACAGGATAAATTTTAAAGATAATGTGTTTCAACTAAATTTAGAAAATAGAGTTAATTAAGCAGGTAAATTGCGGTACATTAACTAACTCCGATGTGAAACCACAGACACACCGTTAAAAATCATAACTTCAGAACTAACATAAGATATATAAATCATAACACGCATATGGTTTCTCTTGATATGCAGCATCTTAATATAAATTCGGTTCAGCAGGTCTCTGATTTAAATTGACACCAAAGAAATAGACACTAAAAACACGCTTGTCATATTGCTGCTTAATATTAACCTTTTCAATAATGAAACCTAAAATAATATATTTTTTATCAAACATCAAAATCTGAACTTAGTTGACAACAAGCTAAATTTATCAGTGTTGCCACAGGTTGATGTTCCAATACCAGCGTCATATTCTGTCCCGTTTAACCAGTTAAATATTTAATTCCTATATGATGGCCGGATTGTTAATTGCTTTATATTTAAAAGGAAGATTTGTTCATTTTTAATATTGTAATTATCAATTACCTAGACTTAGAAATACATTTTGGAATAAACTGCTTATTTATGCTGTTCATTCGTATAGTTATTTCAAAATGGTGGAATCTTCCACGGTGGAATTTTCCTCATCCTGCATTTAACGCTGGTGCAATCTTCCTGGTGGAATTTTCTGCGGTGGAATTTACAGGCCACGGTTCAAAGATATGGGTTTCAGTTCATTTACGATATAGGACTGTTGATTCGTTGACTACAACGGTGCTATTGTTACAACTAAAAAGTTGCAGCTGTTTGTATCAATGATGATTTCTAAAAATATTTAACTTGGGAGTAAATATCCAATTGCGTCGTGTTGAAATTTTCGTACTTACTGGTGACTAGATTCTGTACATCCGTTAACTTCTGAGACTCATTGATGTTTCGACTCTATTTAAGTTAGCATAGGATGAACAGAGATAATTTACAAGTGTACTTTTTCAAACAATCATGATAATGGATAAAACAAGGAATATAAACTGAGTACATAGCATATACCTATATTATTATTATATACATTAAACTACTTTATATCAAAACTTTTAGGCATCACCTTTTTTGTCCGTTTAAGTTCATTATTTTGCGCCGAATGAACGAATTTTCCGTGGGTGAATTTTCCATGGTCTCATGCTGAAACAATTTCAAAAATTTTATTATTCCACTACTAGTTATAGTTTTCAATCTAATTTTTACTCTATATTTTCAATTATTTTGTTTACTAAAAGCTTCTTCTTTTTCAGACACTAAGTTCGTCTCCGTTCTTACTTCAATCTCCGATAAGAAACTAAACATCGTTGTAATTCTTCAGTTAAGAAGATTCCAGTTGCAAAGTTTTTGATAAACAAACGCCACTTATCTTCAACTAAGAAGAAGGTACACTTATACCAAGGTATGTACTGCAGAAAGGTATACCAGTATTACTGCTAGGATTTATTCAAATTTTACAGTTTGCATTAATTCATCCCTTCACTTCGAAATGTATCATATGGGATGCATTATTAGATAAAATAAACAAGTAAATTATTCTATCAATCCTGAATATATTTTTTATTAAAAGGTAAATAGCTTTCTTGCTCGTTCGCACAGATTTCATTTTGTTATTTTATCAATATAAAAGATGTAATTTTTTCTATCAATGTTCAGATATAAATTGGTTTATTCATCATAATATCATAGAATTGTCTCATGGTTAGAAAAAATATCATTTGTTGGTAATATTGTAGTCGGTGAAAAATGGAGAAAACTGAGGTAGGGCTTAAATAGCTGAAAATATTATTTAAGAATTAAAATTAATACTATATTCATCTTCTAACACACATCTCATTCAAAAATCGATTTAATATTCAATAATCGACTTCGATTTGTTTTAAAACTTCCTCTAGTATTATATTCCAAATTTTCTATTCACATAATAATGCTAATTTGAACATATTTCTTTAATTTGTCCTACAATTTTTTATCAGAAGAAAATTTATTCAACACATAATTTAAGAATCAAAACTGAACTTTGATTTTTCAAGTGATGATAATGTCTAATTATTTTCCTATCTAATCAATAACATTAAGAAAGTAATCTCTATTTGAAAAAGATGTGCACCAATAGTGTTAGTCATTATTTTCTTCATATGATATCCTAAAACTTGACAAGCTTGCATAATTTGAAGATCAATTCAGAATAATAAACATGTGAGGTATTATATTTTCCTTCAAATGGGCAGAAATTAAAAGAAACAAATACACAATACACATACACACACAACTCATATTGCATATTAGGCTCTATAAATATTAAATGGCCCCCTGCCAGAAGAAACAGACCTTCTTTAAATAATTTAAAAAAACATTATCTTCATTTAGACAATAAATATAATAAAAACAAAATATATGCTACTCTGCTATACGACCATGGCCATGGCCGTCTATAGTTGATCAGGCCAGATTCCCGAAAATAACAGCTGTTGAAAGTGGTCCTAAAAATCAAAACAAATGGCGAACTTAGTCTGCGTCAGTTTTTTACAATTTGCATATTTTAAGCAACTTATAGCTATGTAATGATAAAATAAAGTATACCAATGGATTTGTAATTAGTCAATTAATATAATAGTGCTATTTTAACTGATCTGATCATAATTAATCTATTTAAATATCCTATATATACACGAGTGCTTGATGGCGATTCAATAAAAATGGTGGTTGTCCTCGCATCATTTTGCTATTTAAACCAATTTAGAGTGGTCTGACGATAGTTTTAATAGGGAATGAAAATATTGCCAAAGGCATGATTGATAGGACTGAAATTTTTTTTCCAATTTTTGTATCTGTAACTGTTAAAATTAATTAATTTAAAATTGAAGTGACTGAACCTTCCATATACGGTATACCTAAGTACCTATACTACCGAAAGCTAAAAATCTAGACTCGAAACATCTAAAATTAAAAGCAGAACAAATCAGATACATTTTGTACCTTTGGTATTTAGTATTTACCTACATAATCAACATTTTAAATATGATCAGACTTTAAGAGATTTGAATAACAAATGTAAAATTCAGGTTCCACTTTCCAGTTTTCCCACTAGCCTTCTGCCAAGTGCCAGGCTGCAAAGTATGAGTGTATGACTAATATGTCTCCCAAAATTTTTTTCAAGGAGAATTTCTCTCCAAAAGGTTTCTAAATAAATAAATCTTATCTAATATTTAGGAGAGCAGGGGGTCTGATTATCAGACTAGGGGTTGTAAACATTATTGCCGATCCCCCCCCCCCTCATTGTCCCGAGGCTACCCTTAGGTAGGCCTTCTTTTTGTTATATTGTAGGTTTTGTTCAGTTTGGCACTCTTTTTCTTCAGCTTTCCTTTGTATCTTTCCTCAATTTCTTCATCTTATTTCCTCTTCCTTCTGCCTTGCTATATCCATGGATAAGCAGACTGACTGTCTAGGTCTCTTATCCATAGATGACTATTCTCGCCATTCATGCGCTGTGCCGACACGGTTTCCTGTAGCCGAGTAGTCGACCTAGTGTAACTGTGTAAGAAGCGTACTTTCACTGTCCCCTCTTCTACGAGGCCTCCTTCATGTCTCTTTGGATCACCTCGTAGTGGATAGGGACAACTTTTAAACCTTGAATATAATAAAAATAATCTAATATTTATGTAAATACTTTATTATCATTAATAATCAAATATATGTAATAACAGAGATATCACTGATCATTCTTTACTTTCTATTTGAATCAGGAGTAGGTAAGGTAGATACCTACCTAATTACTATTTTCTGAGTAACTGAGTGTATGTCATAGCGGCATAGCCTATATAAATAATATAATATAGGTAACTATCTAATATATGCAATACTAAGTAAGTCCTCAAGCTTATAAACTACTTCTAATTAGAGATTCACATTTATGAAAGATGCCTTGCCCACCTTATAATAAAAAATTATAATTTAATAGACATTTCAGATATAGGAATGCAACAATCACACAAGAAATTACTTACTGAAGAAAATAGATTTGCGGAATAATGATGATTTTATTTTACCTATTGCATTATTGATTGATGAAACTCATATGGAATGTTCATCATATAAATTGAAAGCTTGTTTTCTTCCTCTCCAGCAACTAGCTTTTATGATTATCATTTTGAGGTCATCAAATAAAGATATACCTAGTGACTCTGCTCTATATACTGTGAAAATTTTACTGGGGAATCTCACTGTGATCTTATAAAATAGTGTACATAAGCATAAGCTTTAATATTAGTTAGGTATATCAGTCATCTCAGAAAATAATAAAGTAAATAGAAAGCTTTTGAAATTTTTTGTGGTGGTAATTTACTGAATGTATAACTTCAGTTCACTGTGTATTACATTAACTGTTTTACTTCTCTTTTCAGAAAACTATGTAACAAATCATAAAGTTAAAGTTTCTGCAAAAAATGTGAATGACTAGCTACATCTAATCCTGATAACCTATGCTCAAATTCATCTACTATCTCTGTGAGTTGTTTATAAAATAATATAAAACCATCATGACTTACAACATGCATTACCCTTTTTAGTTCCTAAACCTTTGTTATAAATGATTCAAAAATAATTTGTATTAATCCTTCTTCTTTTTAATTAAATATTCATTTATTTATACTAAAATTTACTATGTTTTTCTTTTTCAGAACTTTGGTCCTAAAATATATCTAGTGAAATATATTTGCTGCTGCCTTCCAGTATTGCATTCCAGGAATGAAGGTAAAGAAGTCCAGGAATCTTTTATATATATATAGATTAATGTTAAGTTTATTATTTACTCAAAGAATAATTCTCATATCTAAATAATAAATTCATTATCATGGTTATTTTCATATCTTCATAATTAATATTTGATAGTAATTTTATATCTTAAGACTATTTATAAATTTTGTTTTCTTCTCCAGATTAATCTTTGCAAAAATGAATCATAGTAAGCATCAACACCACTCACAGCCTGGCACCACACTTAAATTTGGATTTTTATGAAATGGTTTTCATAATACTAGTCACATTCTGAAAGATATATTGATATGGCTACTCTTGTATTAGAGATGTTAGCTTCATCTTATTTTTTAGAGCTACATTGCAAATTAGTCTGAATTCTGAAAGAACTTGCAATTATTTGCACAAAACTTCTCAATGGAACTATTTTTGGACCTCCTGTAGATAAAACACCCCAGTCCACTTTGAGGTGCCTTATCTAGCTACAGGG
The DNA here is from genome assembly GCA_947561585.1 of Caprella mutica. NCBI lineage: Eukaryota > Metazoa > Arthropoda > Malacostraca > Amphipoda > Caprellidae > Caprella > Caprella mutica. The sequence goes on from CANNZV010004549.1 coordinate 27,882, forward strand.
GGAAAATCTTGGTGCCTTATCTACAGGAGGAAAATCTTGGGGTGCCTTATCTACAGGAGGAAAATCTTGAGGTGCCTTATCTACAGGAGGGAAATCTTGGTGCCATATCTACAGGAGGAAAATCTCGGGGTGCCTTATCTACAGGAGGAAAATCTTGGGGTGCCTTATCTACAGGAGGGAAATCTTGGTGCCTTATCTACAGGAGGAAAATCTTGGGGTGCCTTATCTACAGGAGGGAAATCTTGAGGTGCCTTATCTACAGGAGGGAAATCTTGAGGTGCCTTATCTACAGGAGGGAAATCTTGAGGTGTCTTATCTACAGGAGGGAAATCTTGGGGTGCCTTATCTACAGGAGGGAAATCTTGGGGTGCCTTATCTACAGGAGGGAAATCTTGAGGTGCCTTATCTACAGGAGGGAAATCTTGAGGTGCCTTATCTACAGGAGGAAAATCTTGAGGTGCCTTATCTACAGGAGGGAAATCTTGAGGTGCCTTATCTACAGGAGGGAAATCTTGAGGTGCCTTATCTACAGGAGGAAAATCTTGGGGTGCCTTATCTACAGGAGGGAAATCTTGAGGTGCCTTATCTACAGGAGTGAAATCTTGAGGTGCCTTATCTACAGGAGGAAAATCTTGAGGTGCCTTATCTACAGGAGGGAAATCTTGAGGTGCCTTATCTACAGGAGGGAAATCTTGAGGTGCCTTATCTACAGGAGGAAAATCTTGGGGTGCCTTATCTACAGGAGGGAAATCTTTGTGCCTTATCTACAGGAGGAAAATCTTGGGGTGCCTTATCTACAGGAGGGAAATCTTGAGGTGCCTTATCTACAGGAGGGAAATCTTGAGGTGCCTTATCTACAGGAGGGAAATCTTGAGGTGCCTTATCTACAGGAGGGAAATCTTGAGGTGCCTTATCTACAGGAGGGAAATCTTGAGGTGCCTTATCTACAGGAGGGAAATCTTGAGGTGCCTTATCTACAGGAGGAAAATCTTGAGGTGCCTTATCTACAGGAGGGAAATCTTGAGGTGCCTTATCTACAGGAGGGAAATCTTGAGGTGCCTTATCTACAGGAGGGAAATCTTGAGGTGCCTTATCTACAGGAGGGAAATCTTGAGGTGCCTTATCTACAGGAGGAAAATCTTGAGGTGCCTTATCTACAGGAGGGAAATCTTGGGGTGCCTTATCTACAGGAGGGAAATCTTGGGGTGCCTTATCTACAGGAGGGAAATCTTGGGGTGCCTTATCTACAGGAGGGAAATCTTGGGGTGCCTTATCTACAGGAGGGAAATCTTGGGGTGCTTGCTGATCTGTTATTTAAATATAATATATTTATCAAAATGTTTTTTTGTCTCGAAGCATATATATTACAAAACTCAAAAATCATCTCTTTAGTTATACCATTAGAAAAAATTGAATGTTTTTTTGTAATTATTAATGTTGATTTAATATAAATATTCTCATTGTTTTCACTAATTTGCAAAACATATTTTGGTGGGATAATATAAAATAACACTTTGCAAGCAGTTTTGTAGTCCTACCTACTGTCTTAATTGGACAGATATAGTTCTGTGCAACAATTGCTTTGCACCTTCAGTCAGGCTATCGTTTCTGTTAACTAATATTTACTTCTACAACTCCAATCCAAGTAAAGAAAGCACTTATGAATATCATTAATCCTCAATACAACCAATAAGTTTCAAAATTAAGCAAACATGTACAGCTAACTATTATGTTTCAATAATATTGGAAAGTAATTTATTTCCTTAAGAGAGCTAATTTGTTAAAAGAATGATCAGGTGAGGCAAGTATTATCTACTGTGCTGCCTTATACAATATCAAGGAGACTCTCAATAAGAAACAGTCAGTAATTTTCCCAAGTACTTTATTTTTTATTTCTTGAGCATAAAAATACAGGCATGTGAATGTACTAAATTCTAGTATTCTACCAAAGAGCATATGGACAACCGTAACTTTGAACATTGACAAAATAGCAAAGCAAATTTGTAATGTAATTAGAGAAAAAAATCACAATAACTTTAAATTGACTTCTTTCTACAATAAAAGCACAATTATAAAATGAAACCGTTGATATTGCAAAATTTAACATAAATAAATACTATGTGACTACATATTATTTATCTCATGCTTGACAGTAAAAATAATACTTTTATTGTTTTACCACTCTAGCAGAAACAAATTTATGTCAAGAGAGAATTTACAAATCCTAAAAATCAATTCTGTTTAACAGTCTATCTATCAAAATGTATTTAATATTCCAATAGTTCTAAGAAAGTTGTACAGTGGACCACCAAGATAACTCAAATCATTCATAATAATGGGAAAAATGTCTGCCCACTAGACCAACAATATAACCTTTCATCAATATAATCAGGGGACTCTACTATGATGTGATAAACTGTCAGATAGACGAAACAATCATGCTTGACAGTATCATGACGTTTCACTACAACCTGAGTGCAATCAATTATATCACTCTTAATAACTATCTCTACTATTTGAGTGCACATCAAGACTGCTTAACTACACGTAGCACTAAGTCGTATTTCAAACTGAATTTTTGATGCCATAAACCCAAATGAACTGGCAAAGGTATAAAGACTCCCACAGGAACTGACATGTTAATACACATTTAAAATAATAAGAAACTGTTATGAAAGTTATTACTTTAATACAACTATTCAATTTTAATAAATAGATACTTTATAGTTATAAACATCTTATAATATAGGAATATGATTACTTTGTGCTGTAGCATAAATGTATACAGCACATCTACAGCTATTTTGAATTTAGCATAGGTAGGAGCATAGATAACTGATATAAACAAGTTTAGCACCACTGATCAGTATTATAATAAACAGACATCTGGTAGCAAAGAATTATATATTTGTGACCAACGATTAATTAAACTTATGAAACATTCTTTTTCTTAAGTATTGAGAGAGAGGGACAAACAAACAAGGTTCTCTTCCACCACTTCATCCTGTTAAGAACAAGGATGAATTGTGTACTGGGAGGGGTATCGAAACAAGTGAAGTCTATAATATGTGCATAAGAAAATAAAATGTGGGAAGTCCTTGACCCATCTTCCCTGGGTCAAGCTAGCCTACCAAAGTCAAGGTCCATAGTAAGTGTGATTCACGCTTGTTAAATAAAAAGTTTAGCTTGACCCATAACATATTATTTTCATTCCGAATTAATTAAAATATTGCTAGACACCAGGATTTATAATTTAAAGATTTTATGACACAGTTAATCGAGAATTGAGCAATAACTAACATACATATGCACGGCTCCAACCCAGTCAGAAAAATAAGGTTGTATTATGAGTGGCTATGGTTGGCGAGGTTATACTATAGGAGATTATGTGCGGCATCCCCGCCAATTCAAAGAATATAAGTGATTATGAGCGGCATCCTCGCTCATAAAATATAGGCGGGATCTGCAACCATAATCGACCATAATTTATAATCGGACTGCCCGCCTATAAAATAAATCATAAATATTATAGGAGATTATGAGCGGCATCCCCGCCCAAGAAAATATAAGCGGCATCGCAACCATAATCAACCATAATAGGTACAGTTGCGCTTCCCGCTTATAGTTGAAAATATATATTTTACATTATTTGAATATGCATACCATATACTATACCTACCTATATCAAGGTAAGATCGAAGTAGTAGGTTTGTTATAATTTGAAATATAGTAATTCGATCTCTTCTCAGCGCAATTCCAAACTTTTTTTGTAGTACATACCACTTTCTATAACTGTTACACATGAATATTTTGAGCATATCTCCCTATAGCTAATTGGCTGCAGAGTACCTATATACCAATCAAGCAAGCATGTTTATTGATTTAACTATATAGGCACTTAAATATATAAGCATTATGTATTAAGAACCCTATGCAATATTTATACCATAATAATTCAGGAAGCATAAACTAGTAACGCGAAATTGAAGCAATAATTTCACGTTGTAAATTTTTGGTAAATTAATTTCATGTTTTGATGATATGGCTATTTCTAAATTTTCCAAATCGATAATTTCATAATTTTCATTGATAACATATATAATATATTGATTAAGAAATTGGGTATTTCATTGTATTTTGTTTATTTGGATGTGTTAATTAATGTGTCGATTAATTTGCTTAAAACGGATATTTCAAATTAATTTTAATTTAGATTAATCCTATTTTAAAATTTAAATTTATTATTGCGGCAATAATTTGTCTCAATATTGAAGTTAATGCCTCGTAGATGGAACTACGAACGAAAAACAAATCTTACATAATTTTTCAATATACGATTAAATTGTTATCTAGCCGCATTTACACACCCATGCATGCATGATGCATACGAATAACCAAGTCAGCCACTCATATCTGTGCCCGATAGGAACTGATCAATCATCTCACTTTTTCTTACCACTTTAAATACCTATAACTATGATAATTGAAATTGTATGAAGTTTGAGAACCCTCCACATATCCGCTAATTAATTAGCTGGGTGGTGGTATTATTCTTCACCAAGACATTTAATAATTTAGGTAGCCTCCTACCAATTATTTTATTCTGAAAATAAGAAAATTAGGTACAGTTGATGATCATATGCCAATATTGATCATATGAAAAATAAAACTGTCAGATTTACATTACTGATAATTGCTCTTATTACGTAGCTACTTGGTTAATTATTTTTCTGTTATGTAGTTTCCTTTTTCAAAATAAAAATATGATGTTGGGGGGATGTTGGTAGCCCTGTTGGGTGTTGGCAGCCTGATTGCAGTGACGTTGCAAATTCCCGCAAGCCAAAGTTTTCCAGGTTTGAGGAATCCTGATTCCTGACTAGGAATGGTGCAAATACATAGCTTTTTAACTAGGTAATCTTCGATCAATCATCTAATTATTGAACTATTTGAGCAAATATTGAAAACGAAGCTAAGTTAGGCTAGGTACCTTATGGAAGAAGAAACTGTTGTTAACGGTAAGTTTTCTAAGTTGCTTTAAGCATCCAGGTGCATCTTTTAAAGGTAGGTACTAGATATCTATCAATTTCATTGAATTTACAGCAGAATATTGGTCGGTTAGTAACAGGCTAACAGCTAACTTGGAAGGTACCTAGTATCTAGGTATACCTACTTATTTTAACTAGGGCAAATAAAAACCTAGATACTAGGGTCCCCTTTAATTTCAGATTGCGACTCTCTCAAGAAAGTTTCTAAAACCTTCTGAAACCAATTTTCATTGAAATGTTGCACAATGCATACCAATGATACCATTTATACCAAAAGATGTGCAATAGCTATAGCCTATAGGTAGGCTATATAGCCTATAGGTAGGCTATATAGCCTATAGGTAGGCTATACAGCCTACTGGCAATTTGGCAAATGCAATAAATTATTGGGTACCTACCTAGGTTAGTAATATAAATGATGCCTACCTAATATTAATTTGAAGCTATGATGTTTACCTTAGAGGCCGCAGTTAGGTACTGTCATTGAATTACCTAGTGTGCCAGAATTTAACTACCTAGTTAGGCTCTTCATCCTAACTACCTAATTAGTTTAACTTCTCTTCACTTCCTCTAAGCTCTAAGTAAAGTAGGTAGGTAGGTACCTAGTGTGGTTCATAAACTCTCAAACCATCTTCTATGTTAGTTAAAGCAAATTATTCTATTAATTGACTTAGATTTTTAAAGGTGAAAACTCATATAAGTATGTCTAATTGGCTTAAAATTTTGAATTAATTCCTATGTTTCCATGTTAATTTTGGCTTGAGGCTTGAAATCTTAAAATATGAGCCAAAATGGCTTTGCTCAGAATTTTTGTGAAATTTTGGCTCCAAAGTTGGCTTACAATTTTCCAGCCTCTGAAACATGGCATAGTACCTATCTAATTATCAGTTACCATTAATTAATTTAATTTAGCTGAGGGAGATTCTGAATCTGCTACGGAGAGCATGAGAGTACCTACTTAAATTCTAACTCTCTCGACTTAAAATCTCTGCGAGTCAGAAGACACATTTTGCAAAGTGGCCACAAAGTTACAAACTCGCCAATATATTTTAATATTGGTGAGTAATGACATAGGTATACTCAAGTACCTAGCAATTCCTATGTGTGCAACTTTTAGTTTTTAATTTTGAATTTCATCCTTGGTATTGTTGTTACCTAACTAGTTTGGCTCCGCTGCCTATGAAGCTATGGTAAGTTCACCAAGAAAAGTGATATTTCAAATTGTTGACATAAGAAACACTCGGTCAGCCTGGCTCTGCAGTTGTAACTGCTGTTAAACAGCATTTTTTCCAGGTAACAATAAAGCATGGCTTGCTCATTATTTTCCTGAAGAGTTTGACAATCATTTTGTGCCCTTAATTGCATATTATTTTCTCCTATGCTGCTATGTTATTTTGGAGAGAAATCATAATAATTGGATTTATGGGAAAGAAATTTTTTCTTATTTGGAGATAATTATTAAAATGGAGAGTTCTTGGTCCATAATATTTCATTTGGCCATTTGTTTTTCTAATTCTTCAAAAAAAAGATAAATTTATGCAAGAGAATCAAATTATTACAAATTCTTTACAAAATACCAGACTCCAAAAACTTTCAAGTGTTAACAGTAACTCTTTTTCTAAATTTTCTTGTAAATGTTAATACATTTCTATGGTTTATTAATTAATAATACATTGCAATTCTTTCAAAGATAAATTAAAATAACTATTTATTTATTGAATAGCTAGATACAAATAAATTTTGAATCTCATGCTATTGGTATGGAAATAGTTATGACAATTTTATGTAATTTAATTCAAAATATTTTCTTTACAGTGATTCAAGTTGTGAATGGTGGTACAATGAGGAAATTGTTCAGTTAAAAACCAATGTTGCCAAATTGGAAAAATGGATGGTTCATCCAAAATCTTCATACCTGCCAACCCTGTGGAAGAGTTAGACAGTTTGTCTAAAAACAGCTCTCTGGTACTTATTAATTAAAAACAAATAGCATTCCATGAAGTAGCTACTAACATAAATATTATCTAGGCATGAGATAATCATACCATTTATCTTTTTCAGATCTCTATTCTCAATCTTATTCCTTTTGAAGTCTGTGTCACTGCAGATGATTGAGAGATAACTGATGGAAAAACAATGCCTGAAAGACTGGCCTTCCAATTCTTTCTGACTGGGTTTGGAAAATGGAGAATTTCCTGTAATAAATAAATCTTCAGAGATCATAAGATCTTAAAATTTGTGTTAGGTTAGTATGAATGAATGTTACCAACTTATTTGTCCATCTAAACTTCTAAAGTATGCGATTGTTCAAACATTTTACACAGATATCAGTAATAAGAATTAACGTTTTCCAAATTATGTATTGCTCTTCCCAGGTACTATCAAATCTACACACATATGCATCTTCTAAAGAAGAAAAATAAATCCGCGCCGATGAGGAGTTTATGATTGGGAAGGTGGCAGGAAGTTGAATGTAAGTTCTCGAATGAACTAATTTTTATTGAGAACTACAAACAAAATGAAAATTTGCTTATATAGGCCGAATAGCTAATCTATAAAATTTTCATTTTACACCTAATAAATAAATAGATGAATAAATAAATATACTTAACAAATTTTCTTGCCAGCTATGTAACACAACATTTCCAAAATGATTACAAACTATGACATTTTTTGTAATTAGCAAAATTAATTTAACATATTCCTGTATTGAAATATTGTTTTTCATCTGACAATCTTAAGTCAGCTTCTTCTCTTGTTCCTGAATCTGCAATTCACTCTGGTGCTGTGACTGCAATTCACTCTGATGCTGTGACTGCAATTCACTCTGGTGCTGTGACTGCAATTCACTCTGGTGATGTCACTGCAATTCACTCTGGTGATGTCACTGCAATTCACTCTGGTGCTGTGACTGCAATTCACTCTGGTGCTGTGACTGCAATTCACTCTGGTGATGTGACTGCAATTCACTCTGGTGCTGTGACTGCAATTCACTCTGGTGCTGTCACTGCAATTCACTCTGGTGCTGTGACTGCAATTCACTCTGGTGCTGTGACTGCAATTCACTCTGATGCTGTGACTGCAATTCACTCTGGTGATGTCACTGCAATTCACTCTGGTGATGTCACTGCAATTCACTCTGGTGATGTCACTGCAATTCACTCTGGTGATGTCACTGCAATTCACTCTGGTGATGTCACTGCAATTCACTCTGGTGCTGTGACTGCAATTCACTCTGGTGCTGTGACTGCAATTCACTCTGGTGATGTCACTGCAATTCACTCTGGTGATGTCACTGCAATTCACTCTGGTGATGTCACTGCAATTCACTCTGGTGATGTGACTGCAATTCACTATGGTGCTGTGACTGCAATTCACTCTGGTGATGTGACTGCAATTCACTCTGGTGATGTGACTGCAATTCACTCTGGTGCTGTCAGTGCAATTCACTCTGGTGATGTCACTGCAATTCACTCTGGTGATGTCACTGCAATTCACTCTGGTGATGTCACTGCCATTCACTCTGGTGATGTGACTGCAATTCACTCTGGTGATGTCATTGCAATTCACTCTGGTGCTGTGACTGCAATTCACTCTGGTGCTGCCACTGCAATTCACTCTGGTGCTGTCAGTGCAATTCACTCTGTGTCACGGTGGATACCCTGATGGTATTGTTAGAACTCTGTTTTGTCCATGTAGCTAATTTCTCCCCTAGTTAGCTACATATATAAGTGACTTCACATAATATGTATAATTCATATGTAAGTAGCAGGTTGAAATTCAGTTATGGTACTAGGTTGTTGGTAGGCTTTTCAAATTTCATGTAGAATATTGTTCCTTTTTTATGTGGTTGAGGGCGGGGGTCTGATTATCAGACTAGGGTTTTTGTAAACATTTTTGCCGGTCACCCAACTTGTTATCACGATGCTATCTTCTGGGTAGGCCTTCTTTTTGATATATTGTAGTTTTTTTAATTTAGCGTCTCTTTTTTTTCTCTATCTTTCCTTTGTATCTTTCCTCTTCCTTCTGCCTTGCTATGTCGATGGGTAAGCAGACTGACAGTGTAGGTCTCTTATCCATGGATGAGCAGACTGACTGTGTAGGTCTCTTATCCATGGTTAAGCAGACTGACTTTTTAGATCTCTTATCCATGGGTAAGCAGACTGACAGTGTAGGTCTCTTATCCATGGGTAAGCAGACTGACAGTGTAGGTCTCTTATCCATGGGTAAGCAGACTGACTGTGTAGATCTCTTATCCATGTGTAAACAGACTGACAGTGTAGGTCTCTTATCCATGGGTAAGCAGACTGACTGTGTAGATCTCTTATCCATGGGTAAACAGACTGACAGTGTAGGTCTCTTATCCATGGATAAGCAGACTGACAGTGTAGGTCTCTTATCCATGGATAAGCAGACTGACAGTTTAGGTCTCTTATCCATGGGTAAGCAGACTGACTGTGTAGGTCTCTTATCCATGGGTAAGCAGACTGACTGTGTAGGTCTTAAGTCTAACCCATGGATGTCAATTTCTGTGGCATTTCATAATACATCTATTCCCTATAATTAGCAGCTATATTTCATGTGTTAGATATATCTTCGTAAATATTATTTCACAGCTTTTAATATCCTCTTAATAAATAATACTTTATATATTTTCATTTAATCCAATACCCAACCAAAAAATATTAAGGTTGGCAGAAAAGCCATTATGGTCGGGCTGCCGTACCCAATATGGTTGGCAATATAGGTGCCAAAAGTCCGCTTTGCCAACCATAATTACGGTTGGTTAGCCAACTATAATTATGGTTGGTGAGCCAACCATACCCCGCCTATGAATGTTTAGGCAGAGTATGGTTGGCTCGTCACTCATATATAGGCGGCGTATGGTTGGCTTACCAACCGTAATTATGGTTGGCAAAGCGGACTTTTGGCACCTATATTGGCAACCATATTGGGTACGGCAGCCCGACCATAATGGCTTTTCTGCCAACCTTAATTTTCTGATTGGGAATAATACTCAACGCTCTACAAGTCTATATCAGTTAACTATGGCTACAAGATAATGCTTAAATTATTAGAATAACTGAATATGATCCCTAAATAGCATTAATATATATTTCTAATTGAGAGTGGAAAGTTTCATACTTTTCTTCCTATTGCTTGTTTCTATGATAACATTATTAAATACTTTAGTATAATTATTGAGCAAGATGTTACTCATGGTTCGGAGACATAAAGTATATATTTGCTTGACGGATCTTTCACAATTGGGACAAGACTCGTCACAGTCACCACCATCTAAGACTAACAAACATATATTAATCATTATATTTCTTTGATATTGAGCTCTGACAAATTGATCTTCAAATTCATTAAGGATACATTGAAAAACTTTGATCACAACAGTATATAAGGATAAACTGAATGATGTAGGGAATTTTAGACCTCCTCTGTTCAAAGATGTGAAGTATTCAGAAACAGAAGATTTTTCAAGTACTATAGCCTTTTTAGTACATAATCTATTGGAACACATTTCACATTTCAATTTACCACTGATAGAATTGGACACATAACCAGAAATAAACAACAGTACATCAGAGTCGTGCTCATTAATTTCCTATTCAATTACTGTATCCAAAACAGAATCAAAAGGAGCAAGATTTAAAACAGATACATTGATATTATCTACTTCATATTCGGAATTACATTTTAAATCTTTGATGGTAAATTTTCCATATTTAGAATTAAGGGATAGCAAGTTTAATATTTTTAATTTTTTTTTCACTTTTGAGAACTTGTGGGACTGAAACATTATAATTTCCTCCAGACATTTGCCTATACTCTCCAAATCTTGCTTCTAATGGATCTGTTTGGAATTTCCCTAATAAAACATATTCAAATCCAAAATTGTTAATCAAGTAATTAGATAAGTAGACAAGAGCAGATGAAGTGTGAGCTAATGCAAAAGAAGTCTCTCTTGAAAGTTTTCCATGTCTCCTGCCTTTGGTTTGCCCTAATTTGTCCCAATTCTGGACCCATTTGAAGAATTGTTCTAAAAATTGCAAATTAGGATCAGACTCTGATGTACTGTTGATTGGATTACAATTTTCATTACTTAAAAATTTACCTTTTAGTTTTGACTTAACATTTACAATGTTCCACTATTTTAAAATTATGTTCATGAAAGTGCACAGAGGTTCATGATTATCCAAATTGCTAGTTTTAAGAGCAGAAATATTTTTGTCATTAAACAATTTAACAACAAATTGGACATTTTGCCTTTCAAAATTAGAAGGATATAACACTTTCTGAGATAAATCTGGAGCATGTTTTATTAACATACTTTTCTCATCATCATACAATGTTTTTAGGATCTTTAATGATGCACTCT